>JAQIWG010002260.1:0-20973 GCA_034695025.1 Chamaedrilus cognettii | reverse complement strand
ACCCCGCCCTCTACGGCTACAGACCCCGCCCTCTACGGCTACAGACCCCGCCCTCTACGGCTACAGACCCCGCCCTCGACGGCCGTTCGTGATTTAGTTTTAGATGTAAATGTGGCTGGAGGCTTGGACCTCTGACTCTACCGTCCCCCTCCCTCTCGGCTCGCGATTGTTTTCCTCAATAGTTTACCAATCTTCATAAAATTCCCCCCCCCCCCCCTCCACAATCAACGTCCGCATTCGCCCCTGGCTGCATGGTGAAGACTGAAAGGCGAGTCTTTGTTTATGCGCGCGCCGGGCGGTGCAATCCGATACCCGGGCAGGGGGTGGGGGTAGGGGGGGGGGATATAGGCTCTACTGTTGTACAAAAAAGGAAAATGCTGCAATTGATCGCTGGACTTTTCCATGAACAGTATCTAATCTTAGAAACGCGCTTTAACAACATGCCATAATGTACATCCTAGTTAGGTATCAGTATACCAGCGCAATCGATAACTTATTCCCACATTTGAACGTTTAGGCTAGGTCTATGCTATCGAGCTGCTGTTAAAAACTATAGGACAGAATGAATTATCCTGTTCCCGAGTCAATAGGCCTAGTAGTAGGGCTATTGCTCTTGCAACGTGTAAGAAAAATGTAATATATTTAGGTTAATGAAATGAAAAAATGCAAATTTTGTGAGTGTAGTCTTACACGTAACAAGTAATGATTTAATAAACTTTCAGTGGATTAACTTTCAGGTAAGTCCACTGAATGCTGATAAAAGCCAATTTGATACGATAATGGTTCGTTAGCGAAAAGACGCAAGCAAAGTTGCTGAAATTTGTGTCAAGTGTGCAATGTGCATACGCTTCTAGGCTGTAGGCAGTCCAATAAAGAAAAAATCACTGATGAAAACTTGAGATTTTTCATATTATCGTAACGTAATTTCATAGCAATTAGTTAACATTCACTCGAATTCTTCAACGAATTTATAGTATAAATATAAAATCGGCTTAAGTTCAGTCTTCTGTTATTATATAGGCTATCTGCAAAATATTTTCATGAACAAGACGTTGAACATTTTCGTGTTTCTAGCGAAGCAACGCTCATGACGAGCGCATTTGGACGAACGTCAAAATAGAGCGCGCGGGGGCTTGCGCGCCGCCGACAGTTGAGCGACTGATATGCAACAGCCCTCCAGCGCTTCATCGCCTAATCTGAGCTCGCAGCCATCGCAGGAGAAATCTGCTTCCGAGCATGATTAGGGAACTGAACGTTGTTTTTGGTAAAAGAAGACGTAGCTCAACCCCTAGTTGGATATTTTAGTTTAAATGCATTTTGCGGCTTTGAGACTTTACGACTTTACGACTATGGGACTTAGAGACTCGAGACTTTGCGACTGCGACTTTTGAAACTCTCCAATCCCTAGTCGGATATTTTGTTAAAATACATTAGCAAAATACATTAGCGCTGTTGTATGTAATTCTGTGTGATGAAAAAAGCTTATGCGGAAAAAAATTAAATATATTGCGGTAGAATGCTTAAATTATATATTTTTTTAGGTTCTTATACATAAATTGTATATTTTAATTATATAAATTCTTCAAATAAAGTAGGCATGATTGCAATTGTGTAAATTTGGGCCATTGTGTGTTTTGTCAGTTTGACATGTTGTCCTAGATAGACGGCTTACTGTTGATTGATAGGGGCTGTTTGACGCAATGGACCATGGCCTTCTTATCTCAAATGGGTCGTGTATACCTTGTTACATCGTTTTTTATTTTAATATCAAAACCCTTGTCTAATTGGATTGCTTTATATACTTTATATACTTTATATACTTTATATACTTCATTGTGCTGCAAGATGCCGATAGGTCTAGGCTCTTTCGATTGAAAAAGTCGGCTATTTGCGTGCCATGATTGCATAGAGCCTACAGCCCTACCCTCATGAATGTATGCTCGTAAGATGTGTCGCTGTTTTGACGAGGCTAATTCTCTTATTGCTGTGTTTGATATGGTTACCTATTCTCTCATGAACTCCTTTACCTAATCCTATTCCAGTCCAAAGAATTAGTCATGTTATATGCGAGCAGTGAGTCCTAGCTATCTCCTCTGGAATGTCAAGTGCCAAACAGGGTCGCAGAGTAAATTTCAAGTTCTCGCTTTGCCCACCCAGTGGCTTCACTGTAGGCTAATTAACTCCGACTGTGGACCACACAGACGATTGATTGAAATATTTCTTAAAAACGACCGTTTGAGTGTCGGCGCTATGCGTGCTTTCTTGTTTCAAGAAAACATTAGATTAAGCGTTAGGCTACAGGAGCCTTCAGTTGCAGTGTTCAACGCAGAACTGCAATTTGTGAGCTGTCAAAATACTCGACCATCGCGCGGCAGCTCTATGTTACGAGCATAAGTCTGCATGCAGATCATGTAAAGAATCTGCTTCATGATCAGCCACTACGACTCGCGCATACGACTAACCATTAAAAAATTAAATACACAACATAAATGATTGATAATAAGCTTCGAGCCACATTAAAGCTATAATTTTTCTCTCAAATCGCTAGAGGCGTGAGATATAAAATTAGCCGAAAGTGCACGGAGAGCGTGACATGCAATGACGGCATGCAGCTTGTGGGGCATCAGTCTCGGTTTTTATGGCGTTCGCCGATAGGCGAGCGCCGTATTGTTTCGGTCCGGTACCTTTTTTTTATTTTTTTCTTTATTTTCTTTATTTATTTATGTTTTTTATTACGGATCTTTGGCGCATTCCCGGAGACTTGCCTCCTAGCCTATAAGTCTAGAATAAGGGTCAAAACATTTTTCCCGTTACATGCTTCCAGTGAAAAAATTTCATTGTAAACATTGTGGGGGTGTCCGGGGGGCACTGCGCGCACTTTTACATGAATCGCGATAACTGTTGTACTATAAGTCCGATTTGCACGCTTTTGCACCAGATTGTTCCACTTACTACTTGCTAAAAAACGCCCTATACATGTTTTAACAAAAAATTGATACGTAAGGTGGGCGAACGGTTTTTATCAAAGTTGGAGGGGCCAAAAACTTCGCGCCACAATAACTCAGCCACCACTGAACGAATTTTTTTACCATTTTTTCACGGAACATGCAGACTAAGCCCGGATTATAGAGGCTCGCTTGGATTTTGAAAAAAATTAACGGTGCCCCCGGGAACCCCCCCCAGATCTGGATTTTTTTTCACTTCATCGTGGGTAATAACCTTGGGGGAAAAAACCAGGGGGAAAACATATACGCCATTGGGGAAAGCGTTTCTGGCCGAATAACTCATTTCGAAATATTAAGGGGGCCTTGGGGGGCCATTTCATGCACTTTTTCAAGAATCGCGATAACTTTTTTACTATCAGTCCGATTTACACGCGTTTTGCACCAGTTCATTCCACTTACTACTTAGTCAAAATCGCCATATATATGTTTTAGCAAAATATTTATACATGAAATGGGCGATCGGTTTTTATAAAAAGTAGGGGGCCAAAACCCTTGCGCCACAAGAACTCTGCCGCCACTGAACGAATTTTGACAATTTTTTAGTGAACATGCGCACTAAGCCCTGATTATATAGCTACGCTTGGATTTGTACAAAATTAACTGTGCCCCTGGAGCCCCCCAGATTTAGATTTTTTTTATTTTTCTTTATCACAGAAAATGTGTTCTGTGTTCATAGTGTAAATGTTCGCCTAATCTTTCCAAAATGGGTAAATCCTGCAGTAAATTACAAAACTCGTGTTTATCTACTCGTGGGGGCCTGCGCGCACGCCGTTTATGCACGGGTACTGTGCTTCCGTCTAGTTTTCTATTCTTCTCACCGCCTCTCAGCGAATCTTCAGGAGCAGAGCTTTCAGTGGATTTCCCGGATTTCCGGTCTGAATTTTCTTTGATGTGGTTTGATAGATGCACATCGGGTTGTTGGGTTAAACTCTTTTCAGCGTATCCACCAGCTGCAGCGGATGGGTTTGAAGTGTCGTTGGTTCTGTTGGCTGGAGGTTTCACAGTAGCGCCATCCCCCGACGAGGCGCCTTCGTTGCATTCATTGCTCAGCATCATTATAGCCTACACGCGACTATCCGAAATTCTACTCTTAATGCAAAGCTTTTATGTCAAAATAGACCGACTAAATATTCAAATCCTGATCCAGGATAAAGTTAGTTCAAGTTAATCTTACCATGTAAATGTCACAATTAAGCTAACCCCAAATTAGCACTATTGGGTTAGGCTTGCTAGTCCACATAGACCACACAGATCTTGCGACTCAACTGAAATCAGAGTTCTGTCACTTTATGGATTGTAGAATAATTGTAATTGCTAATAGCTAACTAATTATTGCTTTTAATTGTAGACTACGTCATCAGACAAAATCAAAATCAAGTGAGATCCGCTGTATGATGTAGTAGTTGCCTTTGCCTTTTGCCCTAGGCCTACACAAGTTTCAAAATCATTTAGTATAGAAAAGTTTAGCAGGTCTAGGCTATAGTATTTTGTGATTAATTGATAATTGGATAAGTGTTACCGCCGCACCGCCCTGTTAGATCCCCTCTACTATGCTAAACTTGAGCAGGATTATAGCCCACCACAATCATAGTCATATCATTAAAATCTTTGCCGTCAAATTCAATTATTCATATTATTTTCTCTATAATATAGAAATTCTGAACCAAATTTAGACATTGGAAATCCGTTTATTTTCAATGAATATAACTGAGCCAAGCATTATAATTTTTAAAAGTAGTCTTAAGCTATAGGCTTCGCGCCGAGTGTCGTTATTTATCATCATCACAAAGCATTATAAAATGTACCTTATAACATTCTCATAATCTACAATCGTTTATAAGTAGGTTATACTAGTATTCTGAGTTAAATAATCATCTACAGAAAACAGGCGTAAAGCATAGTATAACGTTTTCAATATAGGTTTAATTTATATGTAGCTTTGATCACAAATTGTGGTAAAATATGTAATATCAAGTGTCCGTTTCACAAGCAACAAGCAGGCTTAAACTAAAGCCACTGCGTCCATAAAACTCAGTATAACTACACATATGTGCTCACACAATGATTATCTACAGGCATGTATATAATACGCAAAAATCGAGCCTCAAGCGAAACTGCCACATTTCAGTTACCAAAATAAACAGCTGCGAGATGATTTTCATTTTCTCTCAAAATTTCGTTGATAAATTCGGCTGATTCAAAAGTTACCAGCCCTTTAGGTTGCGCAAAATCAGAAGAATCTATTAATCACTAAGCCGCCATTAATCTTTCCTCTCACATTAGCTCACATCGTTGTGCGTTTATGAAAGGAACTGTACAAAAACTATATTACACATTTATACATCTGTTTCTATATAAACACCGACAAAAAGTAACAAGGTCCGTATAGACACTGCATTCTGCTCTTCGATGCAAAAATATTTTAGTTTCATATTAATATGCATGGAATAGCTTGATGCTCCACCAAAAAAGATCTGCTGCACTGAACAAAGCGTAACAACGTTCGGAATGATGAGACACGCGGCGATTGAACTAAAAATATGCATCACAGGCTAAAGAAATGCCCCCCCAGACGAGTATATCAACAATAGGAAAAAACCCTTAACGCATACATTTCTTCTTCGCGATACATTTGCAGTGCAAATTTTGATGGTGAAAATGGAGACACGGAATCAGAATTAAAAATTGTAAAAAATATATTCCAAGCGGGGGCTTGTCTATATTTGTATATTTTACAGGGAAGAATTAGGGTCCCTTTCTTTAGCCGATCGGCACGCTACCTATACATGAAATTCACAGATGTTCTAGTATTGCGCTAACCTTCAGCTGTTAGTCGACGTTGTTAAGAACAACCAGTCTGGTTAGAGCCTCGTTAGATAGGTGCTTATTTCACTCTGGTACGCACCGCTACTGTCAAATCTCGAATTAGCTTAAGAGCTACTCTTTCTGCTCAAAACAGTGACATCGTCAAACGCTTTCTCCTGTCATGATACCACTTTTCTTAGCAGAAAAATCGACTTTTAAGAAAATTGAGAGTTAAGCGAGGTGACAAACCATGCTGCTAAAATTGCCTGATGTATGACTGCATACGAGTAAAGTTACTCATTCGTTTGTCCTCTCCCTGATGGTGCATGCAGGGGGGACCTTTAGAGGTCAGTTTGTGCTGCTAGGGGCAACCACTAGCGGGCGGTCAGTTTGGGTTGTTAGGGGCGACCTCTAGCGGTCAGTTCTCGCTCCATCTGCACAATGGCGCAGGATGGACACAGGAAGGACACGCAACAGTCGTTGTCCTCGTTCCCCTGGCGACAAACAATATAGTACAACTTTAGATCCATAAACAGCAATTAACCTAAAATAATTACACTTTACTGAAACACTCTAACTCGTGATGCAGCTGAAATATAAATTTTAAGACAATCCAAGCTTTATTGATGATCCATTTAGTAAACCCCTAGTCGAATATTTAAGTTAAAATGCACTTTGCGACTGCAACTTTGCGACTTTGCAACTGCGACTTTGAAACTTTGTGACTTTACGTAGCAAAGCATCTACTCAAGCCTCCTCGACACGCAGCGAGCCGCGACGAGTCTGTCTGGCATGGCGCTATTTTGAAGTCTTTTTCGTCATTTTTCTTCACTATGATGCAGCAAAAACAATCAGGTATTAAGAAAACCTGAGGGCCTATCAAACCGTCCATTGCACAAAAACCAAAAAACAATTTCGTTTTATTAATTTTAACACAATGCAATATTTGCTGTTGATTGCGACAAAACAATCGCCTTCGCAACATTTTAATCTTAGATTTGAACTCATTCATGCATGTATACATAGAATGAATAAGAATACGTCGACAGTGGTGGATTTGCTATCACTGCGCAACATGATAATGGCTACGAAAACTGACGTAAAAATTTCATTTAATAAAATTCTAAAAATGAATAATCGTATAAAGAATCATAGCACGTAATATAAGTCTGCACTAGAAAATAAGATAAACTATTTTATTTTATAACATAGCTGCACCACCAAAACGGTGCAAACTCCTATCAATGAGATTAGGGTGCGTGATGGTGGCTTTGGAGAGTTGACCATGTACAGTAACAAAGACCATTACAATCCCGAGAATCGCTCCCCTTCTCTAGTCGCCTTTTATGCCTACCCCCCTGGGGAACCCTGGGCTGCAGATATATTCTCCTTCTACCCCCAGTCTGCAGGGGTACGTTCCTCATGAATCATCTATAACCGCCTAACCACAATTAGTGCCACTGACGGGGATGTCGAAAGAGTCCCTGAGGCGAGTGCGGAGGTCGGCGAGGTAGCACTTGAGGCAGCAGAGACACCCCCCCGCGTCCGTCTGACCCATGCGCTTGGCCAGGTTGTAGATGGAACAGGTGAGGCACAGGTCCGTGTAGACCACTACACGCAGCACGAGGATCAATTTTGCTACTGCTATGTGTCACTTTCAATAGCGAGAGATACCTAGGGTAGTTTGAAATCAACAAAACTGCGGAAATGTCACTTAAATAGAAATGTATACTTATTTACAAAGTGACATGAAATTGGAATAATTAAATACTACTATCAAAATTTTGTAGCACTTAAGAATAGAATTACCTGGGTGTAGGTAGATATCAAAGATGGAATCAATAGATTACTTGGAATAAAGGGTTAATTTTAAATACGAAAAAAACATATGCCTTAATCTCTTCAACAGATGCACAAATAAAACTTACTATCTGCATGCTAAATGCTGGTTACTCAGTTTCACAAACTAGTATGTCATGATAGTGCTATACTTCCAAGTCCCCAGTCTACCTTGTCCGCAGGTGTCGCCACATTCGCACAGCCCTGTCGTCCATCCCCTGTGTCCGCCGTGCTTCGGAATCAGAGCGGCGCTCTCCGAATCAGATGGGTCCGTATCATACACCCCCGCGCCCTCGCCACCCGGGGCAGTCTCGGACCTAAAGCCCCCGCGATGGGGTTGAACCACCACCACCGGCACAGCACCAAGTTCATCGCCCGACTGTTCTTCGTGTTCATCGAGCTGCTTTGATGGCACGCCGTGGGGTGAAGGAACAGCAGCACCTCTGCCCATCGGCTGCTTGCCTACAACAGGCTGATCACCGCCAACAACATTCCGCCTTCCATCCGGGCCCAGTTCGGATGGCTGACCAGTCCCGAAAGGATTCACGCCATCCCGCCTGGGACCAGGCCCCTGAGAAGATGTCCCACCTGCAACATCAGCAGGCTGACCTCCTGAAGGCCCAACGCTCCATCTTGGATCGAGTCCATTATTCCCCTGTTGTCCATCGGCTCCAGTTGGAAACTGATTAGGTGGAAGTCTTGCCGCATCTCCGCCTCCCTGGTTATATCCGGATTCTTCATTTTTCTGCCTTTCCGCGTTAACTCCATGCACGGGTTCCAAGCCCGGTTGACGTGAAGCATCGGCTTCCCGGTGAACCTTATGGAGATCATGCTGGCCTGTTAGAGCATCGAAAGGGTCATCATCAAAGTCCGTCCAATTATCCTGAACTTTTCCTGCAGCACCTCTATTTTTTCCGTCATCTCCTGACAGATTATCCATGGGCAGACTGTCACCAGGTCGTCCAGATTTTCCACCTAGAGCTTTTTCAGGCTGGTTCAATTGATGTGGTCCAGGTTGCTGGGCGGAATCTCGCATCAAATCTACACCGGCTCCCGGTTGTGCGGGTGGGTTGTTTCCGTTTGCTGGCGGTGGTGACGTGTCATCCAGAAGACCGCCATGTCCTGCGGCCAGTTGTGCAGCATTCTCCACTTCTGGCAACTTAAATTCTAGCTGCGACTCTTGATTATTTTCATCAGTTCCAGATGACAAATTGTGAGATTCTGCGAGTGGACTTGTACCACTGGCCCTTTCTGGACTTTGCTTTGATGTGCCGTCTTCGTTGCTCTGACCATCTAATTTGATTTTGTCTGAAGAGCCCAAATCACCAGATGGTAGACCTTTGCCCTCAGGTTCAGCCTTTCTGGCGTTTCGCTTCATATCATCTCCATCATCTTCATCACCCGATTTACTTCCACCTGGAAGTCCTACTTGTGCTGCATCTGTGGCTTCTTTGTCATCAGGGCTACTTGGCGTTCCGGATGTAGGTAATCCGGATCCAGGTGTTCCAGATCCTGGTGCTTCAGATCCTTGCTCTTCGGATTCTAGTGCTTTCAATCCCGCCTCAATGGCGCCCTCTAACGTCTTTCCCAGGTCATCCAATCCCCAAGTATTCTCACCCGACAATTCAGGATCCATTTCAGCAAATAAATCTGCTTGCTCGTGGTCAATTCCTTCAACGTTTGGTAAATCTGATCCATGCACCTTATCTCTGCTCTCGTCTGTATCTGCAGGATCCCCATCACTGATGGGATCCTGGTGAATGTCATCTTTGTCCGGTTCGACTCCCGTTGCTCCAACCTCACCTTCTCCCGTCAGTCCCTTGGGATTCTTTTCATGGTCGTCCTGAGGTTTCTCCATGGCTGCTGCATCCGGGTCATCATCGGGTCTCTCAGACGTAGCATTTGCTGCTACATTATCTGGGTTATTTTGATCATCTGCTTCTGGCTCTGCAGCAGTTATTGCAGCACCCTGTGGGCTGTCGATACCATCAGATCCATCATCTGTGGGTTTACCAGCACCTGCTGTGGGCTCAGTGGTTCCAGTTAGGGGATCATCAACTTTTCTGTTATCTGTGATCTCCTGAAGTTGCGCCTCGGGAACGCTAATGGTTGCGCGTTTCTTCACCTTCACTGGAGGTGGCACAAGTTGTTCATCTGTGAGAATGACTGGCGCTATCGACTCCAACTCTGAGGAATCCGATCTGATGTCTGATTTGATGAGGTCGTCATCTCCTTCTATCACGTCTTCGTCCTCCATACTGACGCTCAGGGGTGCTTTAATCTACAGCTTGCCTGTAAAATACACGTATACTATCATTTATCAGACAGTGACATAGAGGCACAGTAATTCACCTTTAACAAAAATTATAAATGCAACGCAACAATGCAACATTGATGCATGATTTAAATTGCAAGTTTACTTTGCATAATTGTTTGTCGATGGGAATGATTTCTTTACAATCACTGTGGCTCGTTCAAATTGAAGAAAGAGGGCCGTGCTTATTTTTCAGTTTGTTGATGAAAACTTGTACATTAACAACTTGGCATACTTTTGCATTGAAACTAGGCCTCCTATGGGCTCCTATTTGAAGCGAATTTAACCTAAATTTTAGGTTATTGTGCACACTGCTTTCATCATAATCATCAGCATGCACACATTATAAAATCCGCCATAGGACAATGGGCCGTATGTTTTATTCTTTACGCCAGTCCAGATAGCCTACTTGTTGTACACTGTAACGCCCGTTACCATTACAATCATGTTTACCATCCAATCATGTGCTTTATGCATTACATATACATTACTTATACGTATACGTGTACATTACATTTTATGCTTTATGCTTACGCATAATTGAGGTAGGCCTCCATCTACATTAATGAGTCATTGCAATGAACCGAAGAAGGAAGAAGCCCCTCGATGTAGCTACAGCCTACAAACCTACATGTATATATACGTAGCAGTGCTAAACTGTACGCGTAGAGGCTACAGCACGAAGGCAACATTTCTTCTATATTAGCTCGTTTTGCAACACCTACTACATGTATACTGGATTCTTAGGCCTATAGTAATTGACCTATATCTGGCTTAGGTCAACATCAACACGCCTAAGACTATATAAGCTCATATACCAAACCACCCCCCCAACACAGAAATAAAATTGTATACATAATCCTGGGCTCAGGACTAATTTCATTTTTAACCCCGGTTTGTCGCTGTCAAATAGCAATCTGTGACTCTTTTTGCAAATTGACCATTCTCTGTGCTGTTAGTCACGACCACCTCTGTCATCTACCGCCTTAAAATACATGTATAGGCTTATCGTACGGAACAGACCTCGCATTCTAGCGTAATGCAAAGATAACCTTGGGCTCTGAAATCTATAGCCCGTGGGCCCAGAATGTGCATTCGCTTCGTGCTCTAAACACGCGTTTCGCGACATATTGCGTGTTTCAATTTGAGAAACGTTAGACCTGTTGGCTGCATCAATCTACCTGTAGGCCTATTGAAAGAAGCCTACCTTGCTTGGATTAGGCTAAAACAACAGTCCGGGCGATCTTTTCTCTGCTTCCCACTATGCATGTAGGCCTAATCCTCGCGCTTGAACGAACGCAATCACAAAGATGCGTTCTTAATCAACCTAGTGCCAACGGCGTTAATGCGTGCCAAACTAAGCTGGTACAATGATGTTGCCGTCTCTAATACTTAGCTTCCACATATCTTTCAATTATAAATAGTCTGCCAGGCATTCTATCATGTGATACATCGTCAACGTTTGGTAGCAGCAGGCTGGACAACCAACACGCTGCTGGCCTGCACGGCGGGCTTTGTTTACATCCCTCTACCAGTCACGCAAGCCTAGAGAGAGATGGGGGTTTGTTCCCCCTCCACGCGTAATGACCACAACGCATAAAACAGCGGATGCTTTCATCAGTGATGTTAGGTCCTAATCTGGCCTATGAAGATCTTCACAGCTTTGTTAGATCATTTCAGAATTAATTCTAGCCTAGATGGTCGCCAAAAGCTCGCCTATTTACACTGAATATTTCTATATATACTGGCCTATTTATACTAAACAATATCATGTAGGCTAACTAGTTGAACACTTATATTAACGATGGAAGCAAAAGATAGGCCTATAATAACATCATTCGTTCGAACATCTTCGTCGACAACCGTTTACTCTCTTGAAATCGTCGCCCAATTCCCCCCCCCCCCCTCCCCCTCCCTTAAAACAAATGTTTAGCTACAACAGCGCGGCCGTTGCCCCACTCAGAGGCACTGCGATCCTGCAACACTAGCTGCGGCCACGAACAGTTACAGGCCTGTTACAGTAGGCGCTGTACTGGGCTAGACTGTAAAAAGCACACAGCTCTTTTGACTAGACGGTGTCAATGTCTGGTAGGTGCCCTTACTTGGCCTGCATGCCGTGACAGGGCGCCCTGCAAGGGTTATGGTATCTGACCTCACACGAATGTGACACCATGCTATTTATTTCCCCCTGACAGCAAGAAAGCAAGCATGCAAAAAAGGAAATTGGTTTACAGCCTGGAGCTCCTCAGGCGTGCCGTGAAATGCGAGTAAAGGTCTCGAACGAGGAGCCAGATATTCATTTTAAATTTTGACTCGAGGCACCGAATCGGATTGTAAGTCCTAGGACACAGAAATAAACTACATACGCTGAGTTTCAATTTTAAAGCTACCACTAGCCTACTAGCCTCCATGCCAATAATCCCCACCATTAGACCAACCCTTGCCCATTAAAAAATTTGGTTAAGTAAATAGCATGCACAGTCATTGCAGTCTATTTAATATAAAAATCGATCCGTAGAGTATAATAAAGTGTAGTCCAATTAAAACCGAATCAGTTCCGCTGATGGCAGTATAAACTATGTTGAAAACTTCGCGCATTAATATTAGTAAACAGTCTTATAATACGTAAATGCCAACTAAATATTGCTTAAAACTAACAGTCACATTTCGAATAGGGTTGGAGTAACGTCAAGTCTCTGTTGGGCAGTTTGTTATTGTAGTAGTAGTTCAGCAATTCCTCCATGTCGTTGAACTTCTTGCCATTGATCATGCGTTTGCTGCCCTGCAAATAAGCAAACAAATCAAACTGACTGGACGACTTTTAGAGAAGATGAAGAAGAAACGCGCGTAGTCATTGAAAAATTAATCGAGCCATTAAAATGGGCAAAATTATTAACCACCAAAGAGTGGTTTATTTGCGACAATGAATTTACACTGAAATAAAAATTTTTATCACACCGTAGCCGAAACCTGTTCAACATAATAAAGAAAGAAACATTAAAAAACCACCAAAATAGTACGTAAACTTATGAAACTGATAAATACTATTTCCTAATCCTTGATTAATATAATAATATTCCGTGAAAATTGATTGCACATTTAATCTGATAAATGATTGCAATTCATCAGACACGAATTTTCTTGGGCCGTTGGGAGTTTTAGGAATTTTTATAATTATTTTAGAATATTTTTCAAACATTGTGTGATTTATAACTACCTGAAAAAAAAAATTGAATAAGTCTCTGAATGCGTTTCATTTATAATTTATCTTTAAAAATGTAATTAGTGTTTGACTTACCTCGATGGTCTTGATCTGATATTTAAGAACAAATTCCTCGTACTTGACCAATAAAGACTGGAACCAGATCAAAGTATAATACATTATAAAAATCTTGATATAAGCTTAGTTCATTGATATAGCCTACGGCATAGAATTAAACAACAAAAATCAAATCAGAAGCTATTCAAGTTTAATTTCTTCATTATGATCTTTTATTTCTTTGCGTTACTGCGTATATTTTTTTACAGGAATTACTCAAGGAGCAGCATTTTATAATTTCAATAATAGGCATTATGAAAGTGGAGTGCAAACCGATCCGTCGCCTTGGCCGGCAGATTGCAGCATGTAGGTTCCACAAGGAAAGGTTCGCATCATGCTGAAACAGTTCGATTGTAAATAATTGGAAAGTGGTTCAATTTTGAATGAGTCTTGTTCACATATAGCATTGATTTCACTTAAATTTAATTGTTTTAACTTTTAGTCAATGCGAAAATCAGTCGCGCTGCAAAAGGACAACAAATTCTCAATGCAAGACTGCAGTGCGCCCACTATTATTATTGTAATGCTGTTTACTGAAATCCTAACAGCTGAAAACAATTAAATGCTCATAACATTGGATCGTACTCACTCTAGGCCCATTAGTAGCTATCTCTGGCTGACACATGTTTCTAAAAAGTGCACATGCGTCGTTGGTTTATGAATTGAGAATACAGTATATAATATACAGTAGTACAAACTTTTTATTTTCATTACACCGTGTGTTGAATTTAGAATTTTACATATCTTTTCACGTAAAGGATTAATTTAATTACTGCATCCTCTACTAGGACGCTTAGACTTGCGATGTGCTTATGTTAAAGACAAGGAATGATACTAACCCCTTGGCATCGGCCAGGTTCCCTGACCACAAGGCTTTTTCCTCCAGGAACTCATCATCCTGACAATTACAATTACACAATAGACTGTATTATTGCCCATTTAGCGAAGTAAAGTGAGTGTACGTTTTCAATCAAACTTTAGCGACGTGCGTGTCACGACTGTGGCGGCCAATGAGCTAATGACTCGTGCTTTAGACCGGCGGCTGTGAAAATAAAAGACTGATATAATATTAACGATGTTCTAATGAAGCAGATAATTACCGATGACGTGAATACAAATATTCAAGTTACCATCTTCTCGTAAATGATCAACTCCTCTTCAGATAGGCCGTACTCAGCAGGTGACGCTTGAGTGGGAAGAGACTGGGGACTCGCCTTTCGTTGAATCTGTCTCAATCAAATGATTGAATTCACTCAAGTCCACTTAGATTCATAACTGTTGAAGGCAGAAGCAAACCAGGAAAAATTGGGACGATGAAATAACCGCCAGAAGGAGCAACCTACTCCTGACCCTAATCCAATCCTAACCCTAATCCTAACCCTAACCCAAGCCATAACCATCATATTCTGTTTGGCGGCTAATCTGCGCTCCCGAAAAATTAACTCAAGTTTCTATCGATTGGCCTACTATTTTAATGATAGGCCCCTTGATAAAGCTAAGTAGCAAAGAGAGGAAAGTAGTAGTAGTAGTGAAGGCGACTGAAGCAATTAAATGATACAAGTATGCCTAACTACGTTATAGTATCTTCAATCAGTGTAATATAAAGTCTTCTTTTAAATCTTTATTAACTTTATTTCATCCTACACTCATTAAAACTAGCATGTTGTGTCAAAAGTTGTACTGTATTTGATACAATATAGCTGACTTACATCAGCACCGTGCCGTAGGCTAACGACCAGCATGGGTAAATAGTATAGTGTGTCACCATCAATCGATAAGGAAGTAGTCCTACTACATATTTGCCTTAGTCAGGCGTTGAACTGACTTCTGCTGAGCCAACAATCATAGAATGAAGACTTTTGTGAACATTTGCCATCTAGGCCTTGAGACAGACTCAAAGACACATAGGGCCTACCACAAATCAGATCCAATGCGCTTGAAACCATTCATGCGCATCATTGCATCACATAAAACATAAATAATTAGACAAGAAACCTGAACTGGGTGTTGCGGAGTGTTTATATATTGTGGCTTCTTTGGCTCCGTGCATTTAGGTTTCACTGGTCCTGGTCAAATACAACAAATATTAAGAATCTATGATCAACCCATGCACTGTGCAGATTCATAGTAGACACATTATGCCCTTAGTTTCAAAGTAAGTACCACATAGTATAAAGTGTTTGTGCATTTTTAGCGAATGTACCTGTTTCGTATTAAATGAGCAGCTAGCTATTCACTAAACTACTTAAACTTTACAGCATTGTTATTGGTGCTCCTTCCAAACGTAAATATAGGCCTACTATCTAACGATTACTGAACTGCGCAATACTAAATCGGCAAACACTTTAACAATATTGCCCAAGTTGCTGATATTTCTGAGTATACATGTATATTTCTATATTACATTGTTGCTCAGTGATTATAGTAACAGAAGGCCGATAACTTCCTTAGCAACAAGTGTTATTAACTTAATTTCCTCTATAATTATCTAGTCACGACACCAGGCTCGACTTCAAATTGTCAATATTTTAAGCGATGATTTGAAGAATTATCAACTCTTTCCCAACAAGCAACATACGCAGCATCCATAAGTGCCATCCAAAGATTACACGTTTTGGAAACAATCCACAGATTTTGCACCGCATAAAATTATCGTTAACAATGTTAAGTGAGTGAAAAAATAAATAGAAAACCTCTTAAATTGGGAGATGGTTGTGTAGGAAGCTTTCGTTGTGCTGCTTGTGTTAACCAAGCAGTATTTGACTCATCGTCCCATCGTTCATACACCTCAGGAATCGGCCCGATAGAGGCCGCGGGAGGGCTCGAGATTTTGTGCTGAATGCGTTTCAACGACATCGTAGAACTTGTCATTTCAGTATCTGAAACTTCACAACGAGCTATTCAAATTCATTTTAAAATAAAACTTCCAGGCATTTGAACAGTTAAGGAGCATTCGGTTTTATAGCGAACTTAGTAGACCAGCTAATACTGTGCATCCTTTTGATGCATATGATTTGCTAGAGGTAGACTTTTATGCATTTAAATAGATATATACTAAAACATAATAGATTGCAAAATACAATAAATAATACATTGTGATTAATTATACGTAGTTAGACGAATTACGAAAACAGAATAGGCCTACTGCGCAGGCCACTTGCTAATGGTCAAATCTAATTTATATTTTAACTCGAAATCACACAATTGAGCTAAATGGACAGCTACGAACAAGCGTTTACTAGCAACAGAAGAAATTTATCGACAAAATGATCGCTTATTAAAATATGCTTACTGGTTCTGACGATAATGCATTTATGACAGCCTCTTGTCGTTGCACAATCATTTGTGTGTCTTAAACCTTCTTCCTGGTAGCCATAATAATAGTAATCTACTTTGTATAGTGAGTAAGCTGAATAGAGTAGACTGGTTAAGTTAGTAGGCAGTATAGCTAAATAACTTCTCTCTTACCTGGCGGTCTTGGCACTGGTTTCTTCCCCGCAGATCTCTCGTTATCTGTTGCTGTCAGAGACGTCACAGAAGTAGACAATTTCTGTGGATTCCCCCGAACCAGCTTCCTTTGAGCCTCTGGAGACTTTACATTGTCTTTTGTTGGCGCTTTTATTGGAAACACCACGGGGCTCTTCCTAGCCGATGCTGGAGGCGCCAAGGACGCCTTGGCTGGAGATTCCAATGCAGACTTGCTTGAAGCACAGCTTCGGGGGGCATCACTAGGAGACTCTTGTGGGGCCTTGGCTGCTGGCCACCCTGAAGTCTTCTTTTGGGTCCCCTGTGGGGCGGTCGTTGGGGGTTCCAGGGCCCCCCTGCTCCTTGACGTGGGAGCCCCCCTGGTCGGGAGAGGCGCGAGGGGTGGAAGCTCGGGCAATGGCCGTTTGAGTGTGGCTGTGGACGAGTTGTCAGCGCCAGGGCTCCCGTTAACCGGCGTCGCGGCGTCTATGACGCCACAAAATGTGTCACAGAAGCCAAAATTTTCAATCACCCACAAAGATTTTAAAGATCTGGGCGTCGCTGTAAATGCATTATAATTACGTATCAATTGATTTCTTAGTAAGCCGATGGCTGCGACGCCAGAAAATTAAGACGCTGACGTCTCGAAACGACACAACGCCTGGGCCTAATTGGCGTCTGGATGCCAAAAGAAAAAAGCGTAACAGAAGTGCTGATAGGTTCACATTACCGTGACTTAGCTTAAACTTCGTAAATTTGTAAATTGGTGTGATTGTCACCATTTACGCCTACACTGAATTTCAAATAACATCTAACATTATCAAAAGCCGATAGCTAATGTCTCATGTTCCGAGTTAAACTCTTAAAATTATAGTGAACGCAAGTCACCACACATTTTAAATATTGATTATGAAAAATTTAAGTTGCACAGAAATTTCTTTATAGGGTACCTTCAATTTGGTGTGAAATAGCATCCAGCCAGTTCTACAGAAACAACAGAACTCAGGATTATACTTTCTCGATTCCCCCCGTTACTCATCATTTATAAGTAATTTCCACATTTATCAAAATGGCATTTTTATATGCTAAACTAAAGCGATCATTAATTGTGAGATTTTCAGCAGCAAAAGCTAGGCTACAGTGATAACTTTGAATTGCAAAAACTCTATTCATAAATTTGTCATGTTTAAGTTTTGCATCCACATCGCTAAAGCCTATCACACGATCAATCATTGCTGTACCGTAAGTTCATCTTTAGATGGCGCTCCAAAGCTCTCCTCCTTCACATCGTTGAAGATCCTGAACGGCCAGGGAACGTCCTTTGCCGCACGCTCAGGAAAAGGTGCCGCACTGATGGAAACAGGGTATTTAGCGGCAGTTAGTTCATGCGAGCAATAACTAGATATATTTAAATTGACTAAACAATTAAAACAATAATTTATATTAATTGTAATGAATCAAAAGCGACATTAGGCTAAGGGAAGATTTTGACAGCAGGGCCTAGATGCCTGTATTACGTATAAGACATAATAAGGCTCACCACATTGTTGGACACCCCCCGCAAGCCGAGGAACAAAGAATTGGCTTGCAGCCCAGAGCTCCGAGAGGCAAGACATAAAAGGCGACTAAAATACAAGGATGGGTGATTCTGTGCCATAGGCCCTGAGGCCAGTGGTTAAAGTGGAAAGTGATTGATGGGGGTCCCATAGTTTCAAAAAATTTACATGTCAATATAGCATATTATTAAATAAAAGCCCCGCCAGAAATTTACTTCACATGTAGACTTCTAAAATTATTATTTCAAACTGTTCGGAGCAACCTATTCTCTCTTTGGATTTGCAAATGTTTCGTTTCGTTTCGTTAGTGAAACATTATCTACTATTGGAACATTGTACCGGGTCCCATATTTGAGGTGCCGGGTCCGATATTCGAGGTGCTGGATCTGAGACCCGGCGGGACCCGGCCCACTTTAATCACTGCCTGAGGCACTGAATAAAGTCTATAATAGCCTTTGTTGCTACACACGGTCCTTAAACTTCAAAAACAGCACGACCACCATCATTAGAGGGTAGTTTTATAATCACAATCTTAGTTGTTTCTTTTAGGATCATTTTCTTTTTTCTTTTTGGAATAACATAAATCATCATCACGTTGAATCAGTGGTCCGATGATGACTGAAACGTTGTCTCTCACTCGGTAAAGTCTGAGAGGTTGAGAATTTTTTCTACTTTCTGCGACGTCTCGTCCACATAGATGTGCAAAGAATCGGCAACAAGCACCACGAAGCGCTTTACCCCTGCGACAAAAGACAAAACAAATTGTCTCAGGACATCTGCGCATCTATCTCGCAGCAGAGCTTCTCAATTATATAAGTTATGCAAAAAGGTTGTTCAATTAACCGGTCATACTAAATATTAATTAATAGTCTCTAAACTTCAAAAGTGTTTTATAGTCTTACACTGCTCGCATAGGCTTGGCATAATTAGGCTTAGAGTGAATTACAGTGTATATATCGATCTCAAATAAAGTTATTTCTATATGAAGCAATGCAGCTGCGACTAGGGGACAAATTAGGGCTAGTCAGGTCAGACAAGAATGCACTAGTCTAACGAGAGTAAACAGTGCAATTTGTATTAAAAGCTTTCTAGCTGGAATGGTCACGTTAGTTTTAAGATGGTATATAAAGTTGCGTTGGGAAAGTCTTGCCGACAGTCGAGCTAACAGGGAAGCTTCGATGTGAGAGAGAAGACGGACTGGTGCTGTATGCGCCCACTGATCACTTCGCCCAGATGAAACAACGAGCTCTTGCGCCGCAGCCAGCCGGAGTAGGTGACGTTCTGCGCCAACAAACTCTGACAACCTGCACGGAAAATTAGCCTCCTGTAGGCCTAGTGGGTCTAGGCCTACAGGCCGTAGCCTTAACCTGAGATTAATCGCTATCTATAAATGTAGGCCTAATTATAAACAATAATATGCAAGTATTAGCTCACAGCTATGCCCGACATTTTATCTAAGTGCAAAAATGTGAATTAATTCGTAGTGCTAAAGATTTAGTATTAAACTGAGTAAGATAAATTTACCAAGCAAATCATTGACTATAACTGTTTGAAAGGCCCATCTAAAGACGATACAACTTATTTTTATTCAGTTTGCTCAAATAAACCTAACAAATACCCTTAAACGTAAGATTGTAGGCTAAGGCTATACACACAGACTACGTCGACTGTATCTGTAATTTCTGTATGTCGATTAAATACACCAACACGCAGCCATGCTATTTTAACCCCTAGTCGGATATTTGAGTTTAAATGCACTTCGCGACTTTGCGACTGTGACTTTGCGACTTCGCGCACTCCAGCCTCCTTTCGACACGCAGCGAGCCTCGACAAGTCTGTCTGACATGGCGCTATTTTGAAGCCTTTTCACCCTTTTTCTTCCACTATAATGCTAAACCAGTGAGGTATTAAACGCGTATAATAGCACTAGGCTGGTCTTATAGCCTACTTTGAGCTTGATTTGCAGGAAGTTCAGCCATCGGTCGAACGTCGTAACGCTCTCTATCTACACTGCTAACTTTTAGTACCGTATGCTATTTTACTGAACTGTGCATTCTATGTAGGCCCCAATGCATTTCCTTAAGTTCAATGTAGGCCTATAGACGCCAGTCAATAGCAAATAGACCAATGTCAAACACGGGTCTATTTGCATTTAATTATAATAATATTATGAGATCGTAATAAAATTAAGCTATACAGGTAGATCTATTAGGCTCAATAAAGGGACAAGCGTCCGGCTTACAATTATAAAATGATACTACTCGAAGCCTAGTAAGCCAATATTTATGGCCATGAACAAGGTAGCTGTTCCCAGCGCGATTAGTATATAGGCCTTCTTTAATGCCTAAGCTCTATAGCTACTATTCTGTTAACGTTTTGGAATCATTAAATCTACAGTAGCTTATAGCTTTTCATAGTGAACTACTAGTACGCGTTCCACAATACTTCTGTAGGCCACGAGCTCAGGCCAACAGGCCTAGTTTTGGTAGTAGAAACATCGTCAATATTATGCAAAACACAGCTCATGAGAGCTAATGGTGAAAGCACACCTTTCGGTCAAAACGAAGGAAGTCTTGTCGTTAAGGACAGTAACAAAAGGCCGTAGAGACGCCGACTGCTTGCGGTCGTTTTGTCGTGGCGTGCACACCTTTCGGTCAAAACGAAGGAAGT
>JAQIWG010002259.1:0-20976 GCA_034695025.1 Chamaedrilus cognettii | reverse complement strand
ATGCAAGCAGATTTTCAAGTAAAATTTTCAGAACTTGTGTCAAATTATCTCAGCTACAATCCCTGAAAAGATGAAGCGAAAATATAAATTTTTTGCTGAGTCATCGCGAATCTGCTAGGGGGGTTTTGTTTTTTGCTGTACCCTGTATATTGTGTATATACAACTATTATTGTGATGCTCTTTTCAAGAAATTAGATGTTTATCATATTAATTGGGTCCTATAGGCTATGTGTCACTTTGAAAAAACGTTTAGGGTATACGTCTATTGGCGCCTAGATGCTTAAAGAATGATTGCATTTTAGTATTCTTATACATCCTTGTGTGTTATTATTATTTATCGTTTTAGTTTCATTTCTTCCCATATTCCTCCATGTTTGATTGTGTTTTAGATCAAGTATGAACTTCTACCTATCGCTGTAGGCCTTTAGACGCTATATGAATTTTGGTTTGACTTGAAATTGACTTATGAGATATCGGCGTCACAACGTGTGGCGTCCCCTATTTAAAATTCCTGGAGTTTCTCCTGCAGCAGGGTATGGGACTATGGGTATAGAGGCGGGAAATTGCATGGTCTGTGTCTCTATGATATCGTCGACGGCGATCTGGGACCTACTGTGTTCGTGGACACAACCTGAGACCTAATGCCTTCGCAATCAGCCGAGAATTTTGTTGCTCTTCGCAAATAATAGTTTCCACGCTTTCTGTGCATAAAATATCTATAATGGGCTAGTTGGCGTATAGCAGTGGCCTTCATTCAACTTTTTCCAGTTCAAGGGCCAATTTTTTTTTGTTAACTGTCCGAGGGCCGCACCTTTCGAGAACAAAGAAATAGACCTCAGAAATTAGCTATGAGAAAATTGCAGGTAGAAGCACAAATTGTCATGTTCATCACAAATTTCACAAATGTACAAACTTCAGACAAATTTTTAATATCTTTGGCTTTCTTGCAAATTTAATCAAAATTGATCAGTTCTAGGCAAAAATTTCACACTTTTTTTGCTAAATTTTGCTTCAATATGTAAATTTCGTACAAGCATGTAAAATAATTAAAATATTTATAGAACCCTAGACTTTGAAGTCCATCAATTCCCCACTCATGCTACTCGATGTTAAAAAATAATCAATGTAGCTATAATATTGTAAAGTCTCATTACAATAAGTGTAGCCAACATTAGATGTAAATAATGTATGACACGAAATAAGTGAAAAATCACTAATCAATTTTGCAAAAATATTTGAAGAATCAGAGATGCGTGAAATATCTATATTATAATCTCCACCAATAACTAATTTAGAATTTGGATATTGTTCAATAGCATCAGCAATTTCAGAAATCATTGATTGAACAATGCACAAGTCGGCATTAATGTTAATTTTAGGAAAGTAGCAGTTAATCAATAGGTTAAATGCTAAAATGACAATACGATCCAAACATTTATTAAGTTTATTTACGAGAACTAAATTAGATTTTACAAGAGTGCAGACACCATCAAAGGGCCTGCCTCTTAAAACCAAGAGTCCTAGAATCTTTTCCATAGCCGATATCCCATATCCGACATAATTTTCAGAAAAGTTTGTAATTTTGTGAATGTTAGTAGGGCCAAGCCAGTTTTTCTTGAACCATAATTATATCCATGTTTAAATCCCCATCTTTACAAAAAGAAGCTAAAGTGCTGGAACCACTCAGGAACCCATGCATATTGTAGCTAGCAATTTTTATGAGACTCAGATATTGCAGAACTATCAGATGATGTTTCCAAACTCTTATTGAAGTTGCTAGCCATTCTAATTCAGTGAGAGAAGCAACTAATGTTGCATATTATCACTATTTAAAGTATTGTCATCTTGCGACTGAACACTCACGGCACTCAGTCCAACACTACTCGCCGACTGATTGATGTGGACATCGAGGGTGCTACTAGATAATCTACCTTCAGATTGAGCTGCCGTAGACCCTGATCCCATCAAGTTTTGAAAAGCCGAGTTGGACTGATCGCCATTCGCTCTTAGATTATCGGCTTGTTTCCGCTTGAAGACCCACTCTAATGCTTGTAATAATTATACATCGGGGCATGTGACCGCTGGCCGCATGGCGGGCCATGCGGCCCGCGGGCTGTATGTTGAAGAACGCTAGCGTTTAGGAGGCCTAAAGTTGCTTCCTACAGCAGTTACTGTGACGCCATTTCGATCAATGAGCTTGGATACATGTACATGACTGATAATGTTTAAAATAAACATTTCACATTATGTGCTAGCTGATCCTGCAGACACTGGGATGAAACATAAAGGGTCATTTCAAGTCCACGGTGTTACGATTGAGTGGGAGTTGAGTTAACGTTTGACAAGTTAGATTCACATTCATACTCACATTCGGAATATGAATGTATTAGTATTGATATTTCGTTATGTAATATTTGCGTCAGTCCAACAAATATTGCCTACCAAACGTGAATGACAAAAAAGACAGACAACAGCAGAAAGAGCTATTCTGTCCGAATGTTATTCAGAATGAGAATTTGAGTGTGAATCTAACTTGTCAAACGTTAACTCAACTCCAACTCAATCGTAACACTGTGGACTTGAAATGACCAAATGGCTCCTCGTCAAACAGGCGTTGATGCAGCCGTGGACTCCAGCCCTGATCGCGTTTAAATTAGTAAAGAAGAGACTATAATCTTTACTAGAAATAGGATGCGCCAAAAAAGCATCCAACAGATGTCATGTACACCGTACATGTTATGCAAGTCCTTCTGGTTGTACATCGAAGTGAAAAGGTTAATGTATGATGATTTTTGGAGCATGAGGAAATGTATGCGGAGGTCTGCAGCTGACCCTCCTTGGCAATCACAATTTTCAATATACGCCAGCACTCATTAGTCAGCATACTTATCATTAGGTTTGTGGCTCTAGAATGCCCCATCACGAAACTTGTGTGTGAGTCTCTGAGACGTTCTGTTTTCAGTCACATGCTGATTAGTTCTATTGGCATGACATTTTGCAATATTCAGTCCTATTATCCTAACTCAGTCTAAAATGTTCCCTTTCAGGGTTCTCGGGTGAAACCAGCTATTGAAGATGGCTTGCAAAGTATATAGATCCATGTCTCACATATGCTTATTCCCATCCTGATGGGAAGTCAGGCTCAAATTTAAATGTAGTTTATTTTAACTAAATTTCATTGATTTTTTGCTTGAATCGTCATGCTGAGTTTTTGCTATTCAATAATGTTCATGTAGTTTCTATGATCATGTTTATTTTCATGGAGCCTAGCGCCATGAATTGCCAAATGCCATGCAACAAGCCAACAATTGCAATAATACAAGCCAAAAACTTTCCTGCACTTGGCCCAGGCGAACTATCTGTTCTCCATCTGAAGCATTTAGGCCCCATCGCTATCCTCGCCCTCACTCGCCTCATCATCCACAGTATCCACAACAACATCATCCCACAAATCTGAAAAAATACCCTCACCATGACAATTCCAAAGGCTGACAAAGACCCAACCAAAAGCGATTCTTATCGCCCAATATCCCTTCTATCCCCAATAGCCAAACTCATCGAACGCCTACTCCTTCCTACCCTCCAAATCCACCTACCCTCACCAGCGGACCAACATGGCTTCAAATCGCTTCACTCGACTACAACAGCACTCCAAAACAAATTCCACACCATCGTATCTGGCTTCAACAACCCCAGACCCCCACTGCGCACAATAGTAACCTCTTTGGACCTCACCAAAGCTTTTGATACCGTCAACCTCACTACCCTCAAAATAAACCTTTCAGTTCCTCCTTACTGAACACCATCACCAAATTCCTCTGCAACTACCTTCATGACAAGAAACAACAAGTCCTCTTTCAAAACTCTCTCTCCCGACACAGAAATATATACTCTTCGACGTCTCTTAATGCTCCTTCATCTCTCCGATACTATTCAACTTCTGCATGCATGAAATTTAAATTCCCACCGATGCCAGCACAGCCCTCTCTCAATACGCTGACGACATCCATGTCATCGCAACAGGCACAGACATACCCACCATGGAAAACAACTTCAATTCTTACCTGGCCACTTTTCACACTTCAGTAACAACAACCTCCACTTCTCCATCTCCAATGCAGCAACATTCTTTTCTCCCCTGACTTTCACCAATCCCAATACACCCAAATTTTTTTATAAGCGACATCCAACTCCTTCTCAATAAATCACCGAGGCTTCTTGGAGTCACCTTTGACACACATTTCACCTTCCGCCAACACACGTCCAACATACAAATCAAAGTCAAAAAATGCCTTAATATTCTCAAAGCCCAAACTGGTAAAACATGGGGCCAAGACAAATCCATAAGAAAATCCACAATACACCTTACCTACAACACCGTCATCCGTCCCCTCATCAACTATGCCGCTCCGATCTGGTCCCCTTCCTCAGCCAACTGCCACATCAAAAAAACTGCAAACTATAGAAAACTCCGCCCTACACATCGCCACAGGCTGCACACTTGCCACCAAAACCGATCTACTCCATCAAGAAACCCGGACCCTCCCCATTGAATACCACAACACTCTCCTCTCTTCCCAAGCATTCGTACAGCTCCACAACCCCTACGACACCCCCCACGACACCCAACACATATTCTCATGCCCTGCCATTCCCCCTCCCACCCCAATCATAGCCATCTTTCAAACACTTCCCTTACTAATTCAAACGCCAAATGAAACACACCATACTCACCCGACACAAGGCTAACATAGTCCCTCCACCTCTCAGTCTTTCCCTCAACCCCCTCTCACTCAAGCACACCTTGAAATGCACCCACACCCACATTGTCAATCAGTGTCGCAACTCCCTGTGTGTCAACCCGGTCCTCAACGATCCACCACCACTAATCTGCATTTTGGAGCAACTGCTTCCCAGAAACCACCGTACCCTCCTCGCCCAGCGCAGATGCAATTCCTGCCCGTGCCTCAACAAGTACCAGAACTTTATCCATCCTGCCACACCCAACATCTGCCCCGCCTGCTCACTTTCCCCCCACGACACCCAACACATATTCTCATGCCCCGCCATTCCCACCCCCCTCACACCCCTCAACCTCTGGGCAGATCCCCAAAGGGTCATCTCCTTATGCACGGCGGACCTGGACGGGCACTTCTCTCGTAGAAGTTCTGGAGCAAGAACAACAACAACAATAGCCATGCAACCGGCGAGATCTACCAGCGCCGAGCACTATATTCCAACTTCAACACTTCTCTACTGCACTGCACCCTTTGGATGACTATTTGCAGGGCTGACGAAATTAAGCACCTTTGCCGAGGGTGCACGAAGTGACTCGAAATCTTTTGCCGCGGCCGGGAATCGAACCGACTCTGTCACACTCGCAATCCGAAGTCCGCAATTTAGACCACTCGGCCACAACGCTTCGTCGCAGAGATACACAATGAATGTATACACAAATAGCACGAGCCTTTAGAGTTCCTTGCCTACTAGAAGTGACTATATTGATAGCTGAATGTGGCTGAAGCCTTGCTGAGCGCAGGGACTCAGCGCCACTAACGCCAGCTGCCGCCCGAGGCTGCTCTGTTTGCGGCCGGGGCGTGGAGCAGTAGCGCTCAGTGACGTCGGTGCCTCGCTGAAACCAGTAGGCCTACTGTTACTGTAGCCCACGTTGTGCACAATAATTTTCGCTAGAGCGTCAAACCTTGCAGATAAATGGAGAAAATAATCTTATTGCTCTTGGATTTTTTTTAGGAGTTTTGTTTGGGTTAGCAGGTTAGGGATGGGTTAGGGCTTGGTAGGCCATGCTTGTTCACTTCATTCGACGTTTCCAGACGTTCTGTTTATAGATCCTGCTCGCCTATAAACATCACATTATTATTATCAGAACATGCCAAAAATAGAGGTAGTTTGTTGCAGGCTAACGCAAGTGGCGTTAAAGGTTCTATTTGGTGATGCAGGTTTGTAGGTTGGACATGGACAGTGTTATATATGCATATACTGTACTAAAGTCGATCCTGACTTTCGACTTGGAAGCAGATTTAAGGTGTAGAGTCTTGATTTGATTTGGTTAAGTCAGAAGTCGACAATCGATGAAGCCTTTAAAAACTTTTTAATTCTGAACAACGGCTATGGATGGCTTTAATGATTTTCTTATCTAAAGTCAGAAATTGTCATAAAAGATAATTTCATCGTATCTTGCCAATTTAGCCACAACTTGCATGATAAACAGCAAAGACAGGCCAACTTTGGAGTTTGTTCCTTTTGTGAATTATACTAAAATTATATGAGAACAGTTTAGCTTGCTGAAAAATTGCCAATTTCATCCTGAAGTAACATCAGTTTTGTGTGCAGCAGTCACAAGTCAGCAGTGATGGAGTCCTCTTGTTTATTGAAGCAATAAACCAACGCACTGCGGCCAGCTCTCGGCACATGCGGCCTTTAACAGTCAAACAAACTACAGATATGAATTTCTCAAGTTCAGCAAAAGCCTGCTCCGTTGTTTTGTTTTCGCCATATTTCGCTATATTTTGTAGTGATACATATGGGCAGCGCCTTGGATTTGAAAGTTGAGGTGTTCCATGAAAAAAATTGTGTTTAAAAAAAATTTGAAATCATTTCATGCGATATGCGCATAAAAAATAGGAGTGGAATATGCAGGATATTGAGTCAACCCGGGGTGTGTAAGTGCGCAACAGATCAGATTAGGGGGACGCCGGGTAGTATCTTGGAAGAAAACCTTAGGAGTATCTAGTGAGTTATTAGCAAAAATAATATCTAATAGTTTTTGCCATTACCACTAGAATTCTCTAGAACATTTCCTTTGGGTCCAGTGCAACACCGTCTCCGTTAAGCATTGTTAATAATGGCATCAAAAATGATAAGGGCTGTTAACCTGATAAAAATTGTAAGGACTGTTAAGCCTTCAAATTGATTAGGTACTGTTAAGAAAGATGTCAAAAAAGAGTGAATACTGCTAAAAATGGCCTCAAAAATTTCATCCAGCTCGATGGGAGTCTATTGAGTCTATTGAAAATGACCACACTTTAAACTTGTCATAACTCGGTCAAAAGTTTTCAGATTGGTCTGAAACTTTATAAATACACAACAGATGTAGCCATATGGTACCAGCTTGAAAATTTGTAGAAAAATTCAGCAATTTTGACAGAAGTATTTTGGCTGTTTTAAAAAAAGTACCGAAAAAGAAAGTGTCCAACATTAGTTGCTGCCTATTGTGTGCCTACTATCAAGTTAAAGGCAAGCAGTCCAGAAATGTAGTCACAACTGGTGTTCAAAGTGTCCTCTTTGTTTGCGTACACATGACATAAGATGGAGACCCCACTATTTGACTGCTGAGTCTATGATTTTGTGATGAAACAGCCGCCACTTTTCAAGCAAACGTGTCGTCGGGTGATTAACGTCACGCAGGCCAGTATGATAAACACGCTCCTCCTGTACAGGTGCAGACTCTGCACTCCATATCTGAGGGTCACGCAGATAGAACCATGTCTTCTGTCATGTGTACGCGAACAAGGAAGATGCTATGAACATCAGTTGTGACTAAATTTCTGGACTGCTTGTTTGTAACTTGACAGTAGGCACACAATACGCAGCAACTAATGTTGAAAACTTTTTTTTGGGTAATTCGTTTAGAACAGCCGTAATTTTGTAAAAATTGCTTGAATTTCTCTATAAATTTTCAAGTTGGTGTAGATATGGCTACAGTTATTGCGTATAAAGTTTCAGACCAATCTGATAACTTTTGATCGAGTTATGACAAGTTTAAAGTGTGGCCATTTTGATCGGGACACGGTGTAGAGCCGCAGAGCATAATATACATGAGCAGAGAAGTGCCTTCACTTCAGTAGCAACCAAAAAAATTACAATTGAATTTAAATCTGGAATTTTAAAATCTGAATTTAAATTAAAGCCACGAAGATAGCAACTCAATGTAATTTTGAGCAAGCCATTCTTTAACGGCTTTTGTCTGATGACACGAAACAGTATGGAGTTGTTTACCTTGAAGTTCTCAGGCAGAAGTGGTCTCCATACATGGCAACCCACTGTTCTGATACGTTTCAACGTGATGATGGTCCGTACGTGCCATCAGACAAAAGCTGTTAAAGAATAGCCTGCTCAAAAGCCAATTTTGTTGCCATTTTCGTGGCGAAGAAAATCCCCAAGTAATGAATCCGATTAAAATTCTGTTGGTTGGCACTGAAGTGTAAAGTTGTTGCTAGAAACTATACCTCACTAATTGTGCTGAATAGGACAATCGTGATGCTTGGGAAGAACGCCGGAACACAGTGAAAAACTGGGATTATTAATGCGTTAGCAAAACACTGGTTGTTAATGCGTTTGCGGATTGAAAATTATCACCGCTACGCGCCAACATAGCAAATACTAGACATTAACTGTGAAATAGTAATTCTGATAAGTTTGACAATCATATGGCTCAATATACTTGTTGCAATTGCATGAACTGCTTTTATTATAATAGAAGTGTTGAAAAATCTAAAATAATCCGTTCTGGCCATGACTGTAAGTCTTGCCGGAACGATACAAGGGATTGCAGTGTTCGTTCTATGCATGACATACCCTGTGTAGGCTGACAAGTTGTTTAAAACAGTTCTTTTGATTCGGAGGGCTTCCATCAGATGAATTACAAAAAGGAGAATGTCATGGAACATGATTGGCATGACGAACACAGATGAATGTCAGGCAACAAAAAAATGATGCCTGTTGGCCAAATGATGATCATAATGTTTACCTTCAAGCGCTGTTTTAATAGCGAACCACTCTGGCAATGAAAATTATGCTCAAAACTCACTTATTTGCCCTTCTGACCAAATGTACGAAACAAATTTGCTGATTGTCTGCATGCAGTACCTACATGTGGCCCTACATACTTGTAGTTTCATGCATATTTTTATGTCATGAGTAGCATGAGACCATAGATAAATCCTAGATTTGTGTATAGACTACACTAGATTTTGATGTAGATGAAGTAGGCCTATGCCTATTTTATATAGGACCAATGTATTTGTTGATGAAGTTATGATTTTAAGATTAATTGGAAATTTTTTGATGAGATTTATAATATAATTTTTGCTAATGTTATGAAATACCGTGTGAGACAAAAATAAAAGATAAAAATAGAACCCATAAGAAATAGAGGGTGTCAAACCGACATCATACCTTTGGCTGATACATCGAAGAGAGAAAATCTATGTATTAGTGCAGGGCTTCTTTAACGTCATTTTTCTGCCTGCCTGCCTCCTAGCCCTTGACCTCGTCGATCGTGGGGGCGCCATAAGCAACAGCAATGACCATCTGTCTCCATCTTTGACACTCTTTGGATATTGTGTGTAGGTCGTACACTGACAATCCTGTCCAATCGGTTAGGTATTTCAGCCAGGTTGTGCTGAAATGTCTTTTAATAATGCAAATTTCGCGATAGGTGCTGACCCTCCGATTTGAACGATTTTGATGTTTGCTGTCTCTGCTTACAACATAGACTTCACAAAAAACGACTAAAAACATTTTTGGCAATCAGCTGATATTTTAAACCTATTTTGGCTGAAATTCAGCATCAATTTGAACATAAGCCTAATAATTCATAATATTTGGCTCATAGTTCGTTTCATCGTTGAAAGACGTCATCGGGGATCTCATCAGGGACAAGCATCTGTTTTACATTCTGAGAAAAACTTGGGCTTTTGATTTGAAGGTCACTTTACACCCCTTACAATCCCTTATCTACCGGCAATTTATCTACATTTTTGAAATGCGCCTTCAGTCGACAGGGTTCGGTTAGGAACAGAGCGACAGAGGGAATGCTGTCGCTCAGTTTTTCTAGCAAACACATTTATCTTTGAAAACAGATTTCATGTGAAAGCAGCACAGCACTACCATCATCAATTGTTTAAATTTTTTCTAGTCTTTCTTACTGGTATATTGTTCGACGAGAACGTGTTGTTTCAGTTTTTCGTTTTGGCTCTGATGTGGCCAACGAGGCCGACAAACAGCGAGTCGCCGGCGAGCGCGTCCAACGGCGGCGCTCCGAGTGCTGGTGCGTCTAACCATACAGACGTGGCGGGGGATGGGGGCGGTGGCAAGGGCGGAGTAATGCCACGTAACTCGTCCGAGACGGCGCTGTGCGAGCCCCCGGGGGGAGGGGCGGGCAGGGGGTCAGCAGGAGGAGCGGGCATGGCCGCCAAGTACTGGGAGCGCTCGCAGTCTGCCTTTGAGCTCGACCCTGCGCTCAAGGACGTCAAGCCGCGCTACACCTCCACGTCCCTGCTCGAGTATGGGGGGGGCGGGGGCACGAGCGGGGGCGGGGGCGGGGGCGGGGGAGGGACGGGTGGGGGGGCGGCCGACAAGGTGTGCTCACTGCCGCTCCTCGAGACTTGATCATTATCTATCGTCTGGCATGTGCTATATCTCCTCAAGATGTAACTTAATGATCGTCATGTTTTGTAATATTGGTCATATTAAGTCACTTCTCCTGTTCAATGTTCAGTTTTCAGTTCTACCACTCTCACGATTGCTGAGATTTTGTCATTTGCTTTGAGATGCACCGATCTTAGCCTTGAGACTACAGACCTTTGCCTTGAGATATGCCGACCCCCTTCTCGCTGCACTTCCTAGATGGCTAAGACTATAATGCTGTATCATTTTGTTGGTTTGGGCATGCAACGTTTGGCATTGAGTGTAGTTGTCGCTATCTGCTTACTCATACAGCAGATAGAATGAAAGATAGGCTTTAGCTAGGGCCTATCTCAGATATCTGCTTTATAGGCCCTGGGTAGGGCCTATCTGTGTACTTATGCAGCAGATAGTAACAGATAGGACATGTACTTAGTCTGTTACTATAAGCCCTTGCAGGCCTGTTCATTGCTGAGATCCAATGAATTCAGTGTGGCTCTGACTGTAAATGTGTAGTGTGGTGAGTGTGCTGAATGATATATGGCAACACTAGCAGGACGCGACGACTGTCGAACCTTCAGGAAGATGGAATCAATTAATGACGCTGTGACAGCTGCTACAGTAGTCACTCGGACTCGTGCTGTGGAGGGGGACGTGAAGCCCTTCAACATGGGGCTGAACGCAGCACCGAAGAAGGCGCAGAACAGATCTGTTTGGCACGCACTCACGCTCAAGGCTACGCAGCCCGCAGCAGTGGCGAACGAACGAAACTTGTGAACATTGAAAATCCTGCTGGTCAAACAGTCCTGATTGGTCCGACATGTCCAGCTTTAATGTCTCTAATCAATAGCGTTTTATTCAGACTGTCACTCTCTCTAGTCCAAACTTTAATTTCTCCTGTACCGGATAATGCTAATGTATTTGCAAGTCGATGGATGCTGATATTGAGGAACATTTTAAAACTATTAGCTAACATTGTTGCTCCAGGTGTCGGAGCACTCGAGTGTCTACTGGGACCTCTCCAAGGCCGATGACTCTGACGCCGCCTCGCGCCACGCCGGCAAGTTCAAGATCTCCCTCCAGACGATCCACCAGAAGGAGGAGATGAGCAACTCCGGGGGAGTGCTGGGGGGCGTGCTTGGGGGGGTGGGGGGCTCAGGGGGGTGCGGCAGCCCCACCGTGTCCATACAGGCGCGCGTCGTGCGCCGCATGTCCTCCACGGAGACGCTCTCCTCAGGGGGGCCGGGGGGCGGCGCCACCACCTCCAAGACAGAGTACTCAGAGTACTCCCTGCCTGCCCAAGAGTTCTCCCTGCCCGGCTCTCCTCAGCTCGCGCTGCCGCCCCCCATGGGGGGCGAGGACGTCGTCATCTCCTGTCCCCCCGGCGCCTCGGGGAGCAGCCACACCTTTCGGTTCACGGTGAATCAGTCGGGGAGCGGGGGGGGGAAGAACCCCCCCAGCCTGAGCATGGTGCTGGCGCATGCAGTGCCTGCGCTGCGCGCGAGCATCGAGGCACTCGGCGCGTCGTCAGATAGCGAGCGCTGCGTGGCGCTGCATGACATGCACGCCATGATCGCGCAGGCCTGGGCCATGCCCACCATTGGTGAGTACACAGGCCTGGGCCATGCCCCAGTTGCCCACCATTAGTGAGTACAGAGGCCTGGGCCATGCCCACCATCGCTGAGTGAGGGGACATCAGCGGCGGCGGTGATTGGAGGGAGACAGTTTCAGTAATGATGAGCAGAGTTAATTTTAGCCCTGATGAAACTGGAGTAGCCTTACGCATCCTTCTCATAAAGCAGGCGTGATCTTACGCCTAAGCCTTTGAAAACAGGCGTAGCGCGATGGGGATAAGATCGCGCAACGGTGAGTGGCGGGGGGGGGGGGTGATGACAGAAATTTTTGAAGCTGTTCTTATCAGTCATTGTCTCCTTCTTAACCATGGTAAGGTAACTATATTTTTTTCTATTTATCAACTTAGGCCTAACAATACCGAATTCGCGTTTCCGTGGCAATCATTGATGTCACACGACTATCTTACACAGGCAGCCGTTACGCCACCACTTTAAAAAGGCGTAGTCCTATGCCTACATCATTAATTTTTACGCGTAACGCTACGCCTACCCCTTTCTAAATCGGCGTAATAATTTTTAAAAACCTTGTTTTAGGCATACTATGCCTTCTAAAATAAACCCTGGTGATGAATGCATTGTGGGGGGGACGAGCCGGTCACCCCATTCTCAATTTGACAGGCCTGCAGCTGGTAAACCACCCGCCTGACCTCTAAAAAGTGTAGAGCACCAGCATTAGCTTTTTTACATTGTTCTAAGGCAAGTACGTCTTAGTGCTGTGAAATCTTGCTCATCAAACTAATTCATCTCTGATTCTGTGACTGAATTGTGTGACTATTTCAAGGTGTGACCTGTACAGGGTTGTCTGTCCTGTGTCGTTTCAACGCATGACCTGTCTTGTGTGGCTCAGACTGTGACCTGTTCTCAAGACAGGTCACGCCCTGAATTATGCAGGTCAGCGTCCTGTGTGCTTCTGGACGTGACCTGTTCTATGACCTGTGTGAACTGGCGCGCAGTGTGTGTGATGCAGCAGTGTGTGTGTGATGCCGCAGCATAATGTGTGACGCAGTAGTGTGTTTGTGATGCAGCAACGTGTGTGACCAGATCATGACCTGGCCTATGGCCTGTGTGCACAGGTCGTAACCTGGCCTATGGCCTGTGTGCACAGGTCGTGATCTGGCCTATGGCCTGTGTGACGTGCTGCGCACTGACGGTGGGCTCGATGTGCTCATACACAACTGCGCTGATGTTGAGGCCGCCGCGCACGCGGATGTCGCGCTTGCCTCGGCGCGCGTCCTCGCGCAGTCCATGACCGTCGCTAACCGCGACTTTGTGGCGACACGCGGGCTCGACGTCATCGTGCGTCTGGCAGAGCGTGCCAAGGACGACACGCAGCTGGCACGCGCGGCCACCGGTGAGCTGTAATGCTGGGTCTTACACGCGCGGCCATGGGTGAGCTGTGACACTGGGTATAACACGCGCTGCCACGGGTGATCTGTGACACTGGGTATAACACGCGCTGCCACGGGTGATCTGTGATACTGGGTATAACACGCGCTGCCACGGGTGATCTGTGACACTGGGTATAACACGCGCAGTTTGAGTGATGCATCAGTGTTTGTGTGATGCAGCAGTGTGTGATGCAGCAGTGTGTGAGTGATGCACCAGTGTATGTGTGATGCAGCAGCATGTGTGCAACATGTGAGATGCAGCAGCATGTTTGTGATGCAGCAGTGTGTGAGTGATGCACCAGTGTGTGTGTGATGCAGCAGCGTGTACGCAGCATGTGAGATGCAGCAGCATGTTTGTGATACAGCAGTGTGTGAGTGATGCAACAGTTTGAGGGATGTACCAGGGTGTGTGTGATGCAGCAGTGTGTGTGATGCAGCAGCATGTTAGTGATGCAGCGGAGTGTGTGTGATGCAGCAGCCCGTGTGTGATGAAGCAGTGCGTGTGATACAGCAGCGTTTCTGTGGTGCAGGGATTCTGGAGAGTCTGTTCAAGCACTCACGCGTCACGTGTTCCAAGCTGATCGCGTTCGGTGGCCTCGACACGGTGCTGTACTCGTGTCGCACGTCCGACACGGACATCCTGCGCCACTGCGCGGTTGCGCTCGCTAACCTCGCGATCTACGGTGGCGACGAGAACCAGCAGGAGATGATCGCGCACAAGGCGCACGAGTGGCTCTTCCCCCTCGCCTTCAGCAACGACGACAGCATCCGCTACTACGCGTTCCTCGCCATCGCTGCGCTCTGCGCCAACAAGGCACGCCCTCTACCCCCAGAACCTTTGCTTGATGCAATTTAAAATGGCTTATGCAGACAAAGCGGTCTTGGTGAATTTATTTTCACTTATTGCATGGGAAAAGTTAACATCGGAAACCATATTCTTTCTATTGAATTATATATCCGGTTCGTTCCTGTTGTTTGTGTCATGTAAGATTAGCAGCAACTGTGCATTTCTTTCGAATTCAAACACTTCTTTTTCCACCATAGATTTCCTACACTCTGTGGCGGACATATGAACAGCCTGACCCGGCGATCGTAGACTCATTCTGCTACCCCTTCGTCCTGGGTTTCCACCAAATATACATTGATGGTTGCCGACTGCGATGGGAGGTCCCCGGTGTCGTCATAGACGCCATAACAAACTCTAAACCCATTATTATGATTGCATAAGTAGCGTGACTGGGGCGCTGCCTGGCTGTGCAGGAGCTCGAGGCCGCGGTCGTCAAGTCGGGCACACTCGGGCTGGTCGAGCCCTTCATCCGCTCACACGATCCAGTGGCGTTTGGTCGCAGTGACTATGCACACATGCACGGCCAGTCCAAGGATTGGCTGCGCCACCTCGTGCCCCTGCTTAGCGCCAGCCGGCGCGAGGAGGCGCTCAGCCTCGCCGCCTTCCACTTCGCCATGGAGGCCGGCATCCTGCACGAGTGCGGCAAGCTCGACGTGAGTCCCTTCTGCCTCCATGGCGCTGCAACGACATTGCACATACTTAGTTGAACATTGTCCTCTCATCTGCCTTGGAGAGAGCTGGTGGCACTTAACCTCTGCTAATAATGACACTGTTGTGTGAAAGTAGGCTACTGTACCGGTATTTCTTGATAATAATGTGATGTGAGCTCCGTAATTAGTGGTAGATGTCTGTATTGTCGTTTTAGGAATTTCCACTTTCCATTGGAGTACTTCCTGAGTAGGGTTACATCTACTTGGATACATGAATAGATAAGCGTGCATGGTGCTGTGCGTCAAAGAAAGCGATTTCAAAATGATCTGTCCTTATACTCGCGTGAAGCGCATCTACAAGGACATTCAAGTTATAATGCTAGAGTGTTTCGATGTCAGTCTTCCTGTGACATAGATCTTCAAGGACATTCAATTATGCTGGAGTGGTTTGATGTCAGTCTGTCCTGTGGCGCAGATGTTCAAGGACATTCAAGTTATGCTAGAGTGGTTCGATGTCAGTCTTCCTGTGGTGTAGATCTTCAAGGAGATCGGTGCCATTGCGCCACTCAAGCGCCTCGCCTCGAGCACCTACAGCCTCGCGGCCAAGTTTGCGAGTCGCGCCCTCGAGCTGATTGGGGAGGAGGTGCCTCAGAAGCTGAGTCCCCGTGTTCCTCTCTGGACCTCGCAGGACATCGAGCTCTGGCTCCGACAGGTAGGCCCCCTCATGACCTTCAACGAACACGAGCCTGAAATCTCTCACTTTGTATGGTGTGCCACTGTGCATCATGCGTTTTTTGTTTCTTTTTTGTAGTGTCCCCTAGCATGATAGGTCAAGTTTACGTGCTTCACCATCCATGTTCCGGCCTGACTTCAATGGGGGAGTTGCAGCTTTTAGTCAGCTGGCTTGCTTATGCCGCTTGTTATCAAGTTTGTTATTTTGCTTGAATCTTAAACATTAGCTGAGTTCCGGCCCTCCTAGAGAGTGCAGATTCTGCTGGATGTTGGGCCACCTTTTCAGGCAGTAGGGGCAAGTAACGCCCGTTTTTGACTATGTTGTTTTCGGATCCGACCTCCTGGGTATCATTGGGATCTCAATTAAAGCCTTATCCGGGTTGGAACTGGCTACCCCGAAAAAAAATTCTCTGTTGAGGATTTGAACCTCAGATTTCTAGCACGCCAGTCAGTGACAATACCACTAGATCCTGCAGGCAAGCATCATAGGTTATCTCTGCTAGAAGTATGTATTCTGTAACGATAGCTCTATCGATAAGATGTTTATGTTACAATACCTCTAAATGAAGTTTAATGGTAGAAATCTTTATTTCATGAAAGCTAAATTTTTAAACAGTCATGTACATCCTACAGCAAACTAGACGGTAGCGCAGTACTCGTGCATAAATGGCGTGCGTGCAGGACGCCATGCACAGATCAACACAAATGTTTAAATCTAGAGCAGGGGTAATTACCCATTTTTCAAATTGCAGCTGAACATTTAAAATATAGAGACAAAACATGTTTTCCATATTTTCCGTAATTGATGTAAAAAAATTCAATATCCTGTTAAGAGGTGTATCAAACGTTTTGTGGCCCCAACAAATCCGACTTCGTGCTGCAAATATTGTGCAAATCGGATGAGAACTACAAAGTTATAGCGATTCTTGTGAAAGTGGTGAGATCGACTCCCCCAGGGCCCCTTAAAATGTTTGGAATAAATTGATCGTTTAAAATATTGCCATTCACTGGAAATAACTTTTCGAATTTTTCAAACGAGTGAATTGGACTGAATGTCACAAAAATCATGCAACTAAGATGTATAGTTTAAAGGTTATCGCGGTTTATGTAAAAGTGCCAAAATGGTCCCCCTCGGCCCCGTTAATTTTTGCATTTTCAAAAATGGGGGGGGCTACCTGGGGGACCGTTCTCTTTTTGAAAATTCAAGCAAATATGAACAATCTGGGTACAGGACGCACGTTTCCTGAAAAAATGTTTCAAATCCGTGTAGTGGTCGCTTAGTTATTCTGGCGCAACTGATTTTGTCCCCTCCCCCACTTTTACAAAAATTGTTCTGCCATGCTACCTGTCAATATCTCTTGAAAACATATATTAGGTGTTTGGTGCCCCGAGTGACTCGGACCCTATGCCGCAAAAATTGTGCAAATGGGTTATAGAGTTAAAACGTTATTGCGCTTTATGTCAAAGTGGTCAAATGTCCCCCCCTCCGCCCCCTTAAAATTTTTGGAAAAGAATTTTCTTTAGAATACTGGCATTCACAGGAGATATATTTTCAAACCTATAGTGAGACCATTAACCTACACAAAAGTTGCCAGAATAGAGCAAATATAAAATTAAAATAAATGGGGGGAGGGGCTCCCGGAGGGACCATTCACTTTAAAAAAAATTTAAGCAAACTTGAACAATCACGGGCATAGGGCGCATGTTCTCTGAAAATATGGTTCAAATCCATTCAGTAGTTGCTTAGCGATAGTGGCGCAATGGTAAAAATGGGGTTTTCCCCCCCCACATTTAAAAAAATCGTTCTACCACATTACCTGTCAATATGCTCTGAAAACATATATTGGGCTAGTTGTAGCCCCGAGTAAGGCGGATCCTATGCCACAAAAGTCGTTCAAATCGATTCCATAGCTAAAAAGGTATCTCAGTTTATGTAAAAGTAGCCACATTGGCCCCCCCAGGCCCCCTTAACATTTAGGGAGAAAAAAATGCGCTTGGAACATTTTCACCAATGGGAGAAATGTTTTCCGCCCAATTGCAGTTCCACGAGTCTGTACGTTAGTCACCGGGAGACCGTTAAAAAGCGCCCAAAAAAAAAAAGAAATAAAGGAACCAAAGCAAAGCTAGGTGTACGCCTATCGGCGCACACCGTAAAAAATGGAGAATGCAAGCTGTCAGCGACACGGCAAACCTGATTCTACAGAACGTAGACGTAGCCTGCACATATAAAGCAAACAGTCTAGTAAAAAGGATGGAATTGTTTTATGTTCTTGATAGTGTCCGGGGTAACATTATTTCTTGCAATAAATACTATTGCAGCCTGCTTGATAATCTCAGGAAAGTGAAGACTTCACAACTGCTAGGCATCGCGAGAATATTAACAGCTTTCATGAAATAGACACGTTGATGTGCTATAGGCTAGCTATTGAAGCTTACATTAGATATAAAGGAAATGAGCAACAATTTTCTTCTTTCTGGTCAACGTTTGTTATGAGATTCTTGTATTTGTTTTAGGTTCTAGGCTTAGGTGTAAACTGTTAGACGATTGAATAATAATAGTGCTCTTGCTTTTACAAGCGGATCAGTTTTATTAGCATAATCTCTACCAATTTTATTTATTGCTCATGCTTGTTCACACAGCATAGGTAACAAACACGTTTTATATTGGCCACTATGCCTAATCTAGCCTGTGTTGTTGCATAATGGATGCTGTCAGAGCTCTTTTAAACACGTCAGGACTGCGTGTAGTTTGAAATTTGCATTGTACACTGTCACTAAATTAAACGACATACCGTAACTAATTTCTTCCATAACTATGGCATACAATTTTTATCGCATGATCTAGAATCAATACTGCATACTTTCACCAATTTATGTAAAATTTCATGTAGCAGTAAAAATAAACGAAAACCGAATGAACGAATAAACGAATAAACAAAGTTCACCTGCAAAAAAATTGCGTCAACGAAGCTGGCAGACTGCTAAATTGCTGTTTATGCTTTTTATACAAGCTAATGTGTGTGCAAAGTACTTTGGTATGTGGAAGTGAGACATGGCCAGCGAAGTTGGAGGTTCTGCAGAGATTAGAGAGGACAGAGAAAATGATGGTGAGATGGATATGTGGAGTGTCATTGAAGGACAAGTGTCGAAGCAAAGATCTAAGAAAAAGGTTAGGTGTCATATGTGTAACGGACATGGTGAAGACTGAGGTGGTTGGACATGTAGAATGCATGAATGAGGAAGACTGGGTATCCGCATGCCGATATATTAAGGTGGAAGGAATCGTTGGAAGAGGGAGGGGGAAGAAAACATGGAAGGAGGCGGTAGAGGGCGATATAAAGGAGCGAGGCATGAATAGAGAGATGGCAAAGAATCGAGAGTTGTGGGGAGTCATCGTGGGAAGCGTCTAACCTGTGTTGACACGGAAAAGTGGACGTAAAACGTAGAAAAAGTGGACGTAAAACGTAAATGATGATGAATGATGAATAATTTTTTACACTGCTGCTGTGTCTTTGTGATAGCTTTACAGAACGTTCAAAACATTCAAGAACATTTTGGTTACTCCATGATTTATTTGTTTGACGTTGGTATTTCTGCATGCTTTTTCGTACAGGCACCATAGTACGAAATTGTGATAATTATTGATCACTGCCGACTTTGATGGCCAGCGCTTTGGGGTCATGCCTATCTTATACCACACTCTTCTATCGTTTCACGTGTATGCAGGAACAAAATCTAGTTGAAACATCATGTATGCATCCCTGGATGGGTAAAGAGGACTGGATTTGATCATAAAAGATACTTTGACTGAAAAGTTTTCTGTATAAAGAGCAATAATAGAACGTTTGCCAGCGTGGCAGATTTTTTTTGTAGGTCAACTTTGCCTATTTGTATCTATTTCAGCACTCGATAAATTTAACAAAAAGAGTGGTTAAAATATCAGATATTGATCGTAGTTAATGCGGTTTAAATTTCATTGATGGAATTCCTGAAAAATTTAATCTATTTTACACCGTTTGTCAAAATTAAATGACCCAACTAATTTTTGAATAACTACGCACGCAATAGACGTTGTGCTTATTGCGTGCCGTAGTTATTGAAAAATTTGGTTTAGTCATTTAGTTTTGACGAACGGTGTAATAATAATTATAATAATAATCACCGTTTTTTACGTCCATTCTTATGCTTCGCTACAGGCAAGCCTGTGACGCCGTGTCCATGTTAACACAGGTTAGACGTTTTACATTGGAGCTGGGTTTTTATGGCCGGATGCCCCTCCTGTCGCCAATCAGAATAATAAATTACTCTGGACGATGATTATCAGCTAGCGACACTTGTGTGTCGCTAGCTTGCGACACACAACAGCCTTTACAGGCCGTTTAACAGCCTTGCTCAAGGGCCTGTAACGCATGGTTTTATAGTTGCGGCGCTGGGACTCGAACCCAGGTCCTCTGGACTTAAAGTCCAACGCCTTAATCACTACACCACAGCGCCTCGCTGTGGTGTAGGTGGGTACAAGTGTGTAAAGAGATTAAATTTTCCATTCGGTTCGGTTCTGTTTGTTGGCATCTGAAAAACCTTTCCAAAAAGTCCAGGGATGCATTACTCTTTACACGCCAGCTGGCGTGGAATCCAGGCCTACCACATGACCTCGAGCGATAGGAGTCCTCTGACTATGTGTTTAACCTACACATATGCTGAACGTACAGATGTACACATACAGTGTGCATCTGTAGCCTACATAGCCAATAGTTGTCGACTGAGTGGATGGTTTTAGGGAACTTATAGATGTGTCTATGTGTTATAATACTAAACGACTGAGTGGTTATAGGGAACTTATGTAATGTATGTGTTATAATACTAAACGCAAAATACAGTCATCACCAAGTACTCTAGCGTGATAAATACGACCTACATTTACGCCTGCAGGCCGGAGAACAAAGAATTTGCCTGCAGCCCAGTGCTCCCCGGGCTTGTCGTGAAAGGCGACTAAAGAAAAGCGGAAGCAGTTCTGTGCCGGCTCTCTTGCACGGAACCGGACTGTATGTAGCCCTTGTGTGCTACACACGGTCTCTAAACTACAAAAAAACAAAACAAAAACGACCTGCATTGAAATCTTGAGCTGTGATTGACATCGATGTTACCAGTACAGTTATTTATAATAACTGATTCTGTGGCCTTCTGCGCTGAGCTCAGTGTAATGGTGAAGTTACACCTTTCGGTGAAAACGAAGGAAGCCTTCAAAACGAAGGAAGCAGTGTCGTTAAGGACAGTAGTTCGTCGTCAAGCGGCGTCGGATC
>JAQIWG010002258.1:0-20979 GCA_034695025.1 Chamaedrilus cognettii | reverse complement strand
TCATAATATATAAAATATCATAATATATAAAATATCATAATATATAAAATATCATAATATATAAAATATCATAATATCATTCCAGAATATAGATGTTACACGCACGCACACAATTAACATGAATTTCTTCCGTTGGCTTGGGTCTTCTGTTGCATTTCTTAGTGGCAGCCACATCATTTCCTTCTCCTTCACGCGCAGCACAATCGATCACATGCTCGTAACGCTTCCTCATGTGTCTATTATTATTTATCGACAAATTTGTCGGCTACAAAAACTCAATCGAGTTATGGATTCATGCTTCTGAATGCAGCCAGTAAAAGTATACAGTAAAAGCTAATCAGCAAAACGCACGATGCCTCGTATACATAGGCTATTCAGATTTTTCTAAAACATACACTACTCAACGACAAAGTCAGGCGGCGCCCAAAGGCATGAATCCTGATTCTTTACTTAATCCATTATCGGTACTCTAATCGACTCTTGACTCGGCAACAATCGGAAGCGAGTACGAGTACTCCGAGTACTCCGAAATACACACCGATACCGAAACCCCACTGACCAAACAAAGCCGGTATTTCGCTAAAAGAAATACGTTTCGCCGGCGTGGAAGAACGTATAGGTCAGCCGCTAAGCACACAGCCTGGCAAAATGCGAGCGCTGTTCAACGAGTCGAGCTCCTCTCGCTAAAGTAGGAGATTTAGCAAACAGTTGTGGAATACATGGACACGGCAAAACGGTCTTTGATAGGTTTAGCAGGCTTTGTGACCGACAAACAACACGGGAAAGCGTTATCCTGCAGTCTCAGTACGCTAATCGACTTAGAAGTACCAAAACTGCTATAAAACGGGGGATTTTTGGCATTTGTGCAGCGGGTTTACTACGGTATAGGGTATACGCGGCCAACAGCACTCCGTGGCTTTTGACCGATATCTAGAGTTTAGAAACCAATTTAGCGCCTTCAAGGATATCAAAGTAGGATGCGGTTGTCTTGTGGACGATATAAAATACCAAAATAGCCTCGGTTCATTCCAACCAAACAATAGGACCTACTCATTCTTTGCCTAGTGGTTTATCCAATAATGCATATCGTAATGAGCATCTGTTGAAGCAAATAGTGTAATTGTATTGTACTGCAGATTATAACCAAATTTATAAAAATTACTACATTTGGAAGAATGCATTAAAATACTACATTTAGCACTGACAAAGGGAACCAACGAACGCTTCAAGTATGCACATTTATCATTCGTCTATCGTCACGCTCCTGACATTCACCTCCTCATGAAGGTGACACGAAGTAGGGAACATCATGCAGAGTTGTTATTCATAATCATTTTTCATACGCATGACAATAATTGTATTCTAACTATATACTAAAGATGCGTGCCAATAACAGGCGCTTTCAATGCCTCGTGAATTCTATTTCGTTGCGGTGCAGAAAGTTCCAAAAATTATTTGAATGACTTCATAGTGTCTTGCAAATAGCGTCAATTAAAAATGGTCAATATGAGGGACGCTGCTAATCTTTTTCAGTATTTTGGCGCTGTCAATGAAACAAGTGGGCTAAATATACTGTCAAGTCGCAACTACCATGTGTCGCGCATCATCTTCAAGAAAATAGGCTCAAGGCGTTGGAGAAGAAACGGATAATGTCCATCACCTATCATAATCTTGCCTTTGCGAAAATATCAGACAAAAGTAATGCCTTCAAGCGACAGATCACAAGTAAACTCAGCTGACAATTCGTCAAAAAATCAACCATGATCCCCTATCTGCAATTTATTCTAAGGGCACGTATAATATTCAAAACTTTATCTGGGCTGACCCACAATATCGGGTTTTTTTAGAATTACACCTTTAATCAATAACATGCCAAGAAAGTACTGACCCAGAATGATTACGGGCATTAACTGCTGGACCATATGCATGTCTGATCTGAAAATTTGAACATCACATTTTTATATGTCAGATTAATCTCCAGAAATCCAATCCTTACGCCTGGTAATATATCAAAGCCATCATCCACTGACATAATCATTTTGACCAGAGGCAGAGGGTTTTATGTTACGATACTGAATATCTGTTATTGTTGTTTATCGGTTGAATTTACAGTGTGTGTTTGATAAGGCCTATAAAAATATACCGTATCAAGCAGACACTGTAAATTCAACCGATAAATAACCAAGAAACGACTCCACTCAATTCGTACTGATTGATCGATCAACGAACTTCAAAATAGTCGTAACTAGAAACGACTACTTCAATTTAATTAAGTGTTTGCCCGATCCCTCTCGCTTTTACTGCTTAATAAGCTACTGGACTATTAATAATCGAATAACCATTAAATAAATTACCACACGCACAATACAATATATTTAATTATTTAATTTATTAATTACCATTAATCAATTTTTAAGTTCCAAAACTTCGGAATAATTACCAACAAGAGTATCCACATTATCGAATTAGCACCACACGCGATGTAACTTCAGAGCGCACGCGCATCAACAAAAACACTCCACAACCGACCACCACAAACACCGCACCACTCCAGCATGCTCCCCACACAGGACAGTCTATTTAATTCCGTATGCCGCTCGTTCCCCTGCCCAGACGATTAAGCGCCCAACACAATGACGTTCCCTCTCGCTTGTGCCAGCATTAGACGAAAGTAATCATTACAAAACCGATTGAAAGACCCTTCGATCAATGCCCACGGTCATCGCGAGCTGGCAATGAATGGATGACCAGCAGAAGTCATTAGGGCACGAAAGCCCAAAGGACCCGCTGCTGCCGCATTGACCCGCAAAGCCAATGGCGGTATTGAATTGAGCCGACGGCCACAGCGAAAAGTCAAATTGTCCCGCCATCGACCGCGGGTGGCGCTTCGACATAAACCTATGCTGGAAAAACGTAGCCCATGCTAGTAAAAATTGTAATTTGAATATCCGTTATTAAGATATAAATTTTAATCGTACGAGGCGGAGCAAAAGCAATACAAAATACACAATATATACGGGGCTGTCCAGAATGTATAAGCCAGATATAAATTAAGCCAACAAAACTTATCTAACCCAATCAATGTATAAAAAAAATAACCAAACAAGCTTCTAACACGCACATACGTCAATGCAGTAATATTTGCGGGTGACCAGGAAAGTTTGAGACTAAACTGGTCTTCTAATTAATTATATAAAAAACAATAAGTATTCAAAGTAGGATATGATTGGAATAATGTTGTAACTAGAAACGCGCCACGTAACCATGCTAGTTAATAATCATGAGGTGGCTAGCATGTGAAATAAAGAACCCATTCATCTTTTTTCATCTGCTAGTATTCAGGCATTTACCTAATAATTCAATACTAAAAAATTTGTAGTGCTAGCTGGCGTGGAAGCAAAGTCCCAAAGTCCCAAAGTCTCAAAGTCCCAGAGTCCCAGAGTCTCAAGTCACAAAGTCACAAAGTCACAAAGTCACAAAGTGCATTATAAAACATTAAAACTAGGGTTAAAATATCCAACTAGGGGTTAAACGAGCATAACAATAAAATTACATGACGCTAATCACAACCAACGTTATGTAATTTCTGGCATAGGTCTACGTCGAAGCGCGGGCGATTGTAGAATATGGGCCCAGCACCAGACTACACCGCGAAATGCTTGTCTCGCGGAAGGCAGGAACGCAGGCCAAATGTCACGGTCGCAGCCTGGGCCGTGCTCGCGAGCCTTCGAGTCGTGTTCGCCACACCCATCAATATGCTAACGCGCGCTCTGGCCGGGATGGGTATTATATTTTTCATTATTTAATACCAGCGCGGGGCGAGTCGTTAACCGGATTGCGTACAGCCTGGCGTGCAATCAGAGACCGCCGTGTATGGTGTAGGCAGTGTTCTCACCAGTGATGCCACGGAAAGGGCTATATTACTAGATTTCGGAATATTTTAGCGACTTATGGATCTGATTTTTAGTGCAATCCTAAGGTATCCGGAAATACTTTTTTTTAGAAAATGGCGCATTTATAATTGGAGCTGGGGATATTTTTTATGCAAAGAATACAATCTACGGATATTTTTTGACGAGACACCCAGAATCTAGGGATATTCCTTTTTGGTTCAATGGTATCAGTGGTTCTCATAAGACATCAACGATTTTGCTCCGCAGACGTTAAAAAATTGCTCCATGTTGACTGAAATAGATACCATGGGGAATAATATCTAATGTCTCATATTTCTGTTCCTTTTCACGGCCAAACCATCTTTTTCCCTCCCACGACGAATTCACGAGCAGGGAGGAGAAGAGGGAGGGTGCTGACGGAGAGTTCCCTCCAAAGTACACAAATTTCTCTCATAGCCCAGTTATCAACTCTCACTTTGAGCCCAAATCCACAAAAACCCTAATAATTATTTAATTTCCCGAGTTTACTGAATTTATTTTTTCCATCAATTCCTCCACTTTTTACCTAATTGCTCCATCAATACCTCAATTGCTCCTTAATTGCTCCGTTTTTCCATCGCTTCACCGCCTTGTCTATCAGACACTACATTTATCCATTTTTTGGAGCAATTGCTGCATGAGTGAGAACCCTGCGTTGAAGCATCAAGAAAGCTCGGCGCAAGCCAGCAGTGCCCAACCCCTCCTACTTTTCCCTGGCGGATCGAGTCGGGTCAGGATTCATTTCTTGCTCATTTATTTCAAGCGGTCGATGCGTACCTTGGCTAGTATATATTTCGGCTGGGATATATTTCAAGCTACTAGTGACGTCCACATCGATCTATTTCCTGCAGATACCGGCCTATGTTTGCTATTCTGTTCCGTTTCTGATCTATTTTTGCTGATTTGTTGCTTTGGAATTATCTTATTACCTTGCATTTCCTTGCCGCGCTACTACTTTACGAATATATTTCGTCTGGAAAGATTTATGTGACAATGTATTTCTTAGCAAACCATCATGCAATAATAATTGAAATATACAGGCTGATTTGCTACAGTGCCATAACGAGTTTAAAACAATAATTCTAAGGTGCTTTATTATACTCCGAATAATTTCAGGCAAGTAGTAATGCAGTAATGCAATACTGGTTAAGTCAATGCTAATGCAACAATGCAATGCTGTAAGAACGCATCCATAATAACAGAATCAAGTCGCAACTCGCTCCGACCTGATCGTGTGAACTGTTCTGCTCTGCGTGGAAGTCGCTGTTGCTGTGAGACTTGGACAGCGAGCTGGGCGGCCCGGCGCTGTTTGTATCCCGGTCATCGATGACCAGATCGATCGGCATCTTACCCTTCAGACAACTGATGTAGCGCTGGCAGAAATTGTCGCACAGCTCGTGAACCTGGGCACAGCACGATCATTTTTAGACTTAGTGCAATTTTTTAGATTTATTTTAAAGTAATTGAACTAAGATGCCAAAAGCCAATGCAGACGAAGACGAAGACGGATCGACAACATAGCGCAGAACCTAGAACAAAAAAGTATGTCAATGAACAATGCCATAAGGGCAATGTCTGACAAGGATGCTTGGAGAGGGCTCATTCGGTCCCATCGTCACTCGCAGAGCTGACGGACGGACCGGCAGAAGAAAAGAGAGGATTGAACTTAACGATTTCAAGTGACTTGTTGCAAAGATCAAATCAAAGTGCAGGGCCAATTTAATAACGATATAAAATTTTCTGCTACCACATGTCATGGATAATACAAAATAATCCCCAAAAATGTCTCAATTTTTTCCTGAAAGCCAAATAAATAACAAAGAAATAAAAATTAACAAAAAAAATAACTACGGTTTTAAATCAAATGTGCCCAGTCACGAACATTCAGGGGTTGTTATGCGGGCAATCAATTGGAGCTATGATATCTTGAAGTTGTTCCGCGTAAAATTGACACCACCAGCATCACACTGAAAATGTTACTTTAGCTTATTAGCCTAATGCGACTAGTTGCCATGGACTTGTGCCCATTAGGTCCAGATGTAATGGGAATGTGTATACATCCCGCATGCTTGCATCCAGCATGCTTACACACACGCATGTGCCAACTGGTAGGGATACGTAATGGGACATAAACAGAAGCGGCTTGTGTTGGTTTCACAGGGGCCGCTAATGACCGCTAATGACCAGGGATTGAACCTGCTCCGGGTCTGAGTCAGCGCTTCGAGGGCGGCGCTACGGGGGGGGGGGGGGGGCAAGAGCGGGACATAGCCCCCAATTAAGAAAGTTAGCCCCCCCACTAGCTTTCCACTTGTAACAATATTTCGGTGCAAATTCCCCCCGTTATTATTTTCAAATACCTAGGCAAAAATTGAGGTTTTAAGTGTATCAGAAGCCATGTATTACACGTTGTGGAGGCAAAAAAAAATTGGCAGCACCACCCCCCACCCCCTCCCGCGACTTCTGTCCATTAAAGGAAAAATGGCTTGTAAACCGCTGAAGCTCTTGTACTTTCAAGCCCCCCTGAAACTAGCCCCCAAATTTTTTCTTTGTTCCCTCTTTGCCCCCCCCCCACCCAAAAAAACATTCCCGGCGCCGCCACTGCAGAGCTTCGAGTACAGTTTCAGCGGCCATGTCAGCTGCCATCGGTCGATACACTGGCGAGTTGATTATTGTGGAATCAAGCTCAGGGATGTTAATGTAATGCTGATGTATACACGATACAAGCCGGACGGTTATATGCTACAACTGTTGCGTGCTGCTGGCAAGTATGGCGGCATCGTTGACGTCGTTGAATTTAGTAAAGCATTTGATATAGTGTACCATGGAAGTACTAACTACCAATTGGCCAGCTGAAGTAATTAATGTATCTTTTTTAATTGGAGAAAAATTGGCTAAGGAATAAGGAATATTCCTCTTTTTTGCAAACTTACAGTGCAAACTAAATGGTATTTGCAACAATACCTTATAGCCTTAAAATATTACCGATCTAGTGTCACTATAGTGTGACAGTTAGATGGCTTCAATCTTTAACATCATTTTATATACAGATGATTATTTATAGACAAATCACACATATGTTAAAACTTTGCAGTATTTTTAAATAATCGACCTACTGATCATCAATCAAATAGGTCTACAAAAATACCAATTGCATACATTAAACACAATACAATGAAGACTTATTGGCTATTGAATCATTGTTACTTGAATTACTCGCTGCTCTCACTACAGAAAGACTTCAGCATCTCAACAGTTGTAATGAATTAACAATATCCTTCTTAATTCACTATTATTCACTCTTCAATATGTACATGACATATATTCAGTGTGTTTCAGTGTAGAATCTAGAAAGTACATCTACATCACACATAACCTATAGCGTAGAGCTGTTGAATACAATAATAGATCCCAGCGCTATTACTGAAAATCAGTTGCTTTCAGTTAGCCTGCATATTATGTTGCTGAATCCATTAAAATTATTTACACTGTCGAATTAACCACGGGACCAAAGCCTGGTTACAGTTAAATGGTTCGCAATACCCATCAACTTTAGACCTTTGTAACGCAACGTTAGGCACGACCGCTAGACTGGTAAGTAGGTAATATAAACACGATCCTTTGAGGACTGATCAGATGATATAAACACAATTTTAGCTTCAATTAAATAATTAAATCAACCATACACTAAACCAGGATATAATGTAATTCAGCTTAAGCTGAATAAGATGAAGTCATGGCTATTAAAAAGCAAAATACTAACCTTCTCTAATTCTAACAGATGAAACCGTAAGACTTGAATTGCTTGAATCATCTAAAATGAAAAGAGAAACATGTCAAAGACAGCCAATATCATATGAAATATTTAGAACTTTAATAGTGTAATAAAAAAAATTCATAATCACATAAAACAACTAACGCAAAACACTAACAAATTTTTAACACTAACAAAAGTACCTCCAGCAAACGTAACGAAGTTACGTTTAATCACCTTTTTTTAAACCATCACAAAGCCAGAAGTACTCTAAATGTAATTTCATTTTTTGTTTCGATGTCTTTGATGATAGCCTTTGATGTCTTTTGAGCCCTCCTGGCGAGACTTTGCTAAACAGCGTCTCATGCATGTTGTTCTTTTAAAACGCATTACTGCTCCCAGTCACACAATGGGGCACGCAGCAGCGCTGGGTAGCACAATAGCGCAGGCTCCATATAGAACCGCGCAGAGCCCGCTGTTCGATATCACCAAAGCAAAGGTCGACAAGTGTCAATGTGACACTGTCACTGAGTTGCTGGTAAACAAATTTAGCCGAGCGTTAAGTTATCATTCACGCTGGCAAGTTTTTACCATGATGTGCGGTTAGGTTAAATTGTATTTAGAACGCACAAAAATTGACGCAAGAGTTTAAGCTGCTTGAATTTCGATTCATAATATCACAAATTGTAGAGTTCAATCTTGTGATTTAAATCACATTCTTCGTCATGTCCTGTCAACCTGTTTGTGGTATTATGTTGATTTAATTTTCTCGCTCAGTAACTGTGCTATCAGTTATTCAATGCTTTTATCTCTTGACCACTGTGCCGATTTCTATGACGTTGATTTCCTTGTAGGTGCCACATATAGTGTCCCTTATGGACCTGTGGTTTTAGCCTTTTTTGTATCTGGCGTGATTTGTACTTTTTACACCCTGTCTGTGTTTTGATGCAAATAAAATCAACTATATATATATAACCAATGAAAATCGCAAAAATTATCTTTCACATTTTGTTGCGATTTCAAATTAATTACACTCCGGCTACTGCTTATGAATACCACTGTTTAGTGCCAAATCAGCAAATAACTGATTTGTGGAAAGCTTTTCCAAAAAACTTTCTGAGGTCATGTCTTGGATGAAACCTTCCTTGTGTCAGTGTTAATTTTTCATGTTGCTCTTTAGCATATTTTTCTTACTAACGACTCTACCGTTACTATTACCGTATCACAATTATAGACTCAATATCATGCAAGTTTGGCTACTGCGCTTAAATTTTGACGTGTTTCAATCGATGTAAATACGAGCTGCGTTGCACCGTTTCTGCTGATAGTAACAGATTTAAGCTAGGCTGCTCGATACCATTAACCGTAGACTCACGATGATAAGATAGATCTACAAGATTAGACTCCATGACATGCAAATGCATGTAGGCATGCTAACGTCGTGCCACGGTTTTGCGTCAAATAACCAACTCTGAGCCACTTATCTGTCCACTTACTGTGCCACATCTCCACTTGTTTGCCTATGCTAATCGCTTCCAATAAAGTATAACAATGAATATAATTGCCGTTCAGTGTTCAGGTATAAGTGTACATTCCTGATGCGTTCTGGCTATGAGTGCAGCGCCTGTTAAACACCGTCTAACTAACTAATAATCATCATCCTCGAATGAATGACTACCGACCTTCAATCTATATTGATAGCCTTGGTTTGTATATTTTCAACATATGAAGCTTCAAATTAGACCTACCGAAGTAAAGAGCAACTTACCAGGCTATCTAGCTCGTGATTTGCAGAAAAAAACGGCTTTTCTGCTTTCGTCTGAAAATCAGAAAACACCTATTAAATTTAAACGATTAAATTGTCAAACTGTAGCACAACGGAAAAATCAATTGTATTTCAATTTGCCATAAAGCTGCCATTTCGATCAGACGTCTACTACACTTCAAACCATACTCGCTATTACTACTTCCAAAAGAAAATGCCAAAGGCGTCAAAATAGTAACATTTTCGTATTATTAAACGACACAGCATTTGTGATTTTTGGCAGGCCTTTGACAACACGCAATATTGTCAAATGTCGAGTGGTGTATCTCACCTAAGTCACTATGGTGATACGGCGCTCCATAAATGGTACGGTCAGAATATAGAAACAAAAACCTTGGATCAATCTACAGCTTTTGGAAAAATTGCTACTGTGTGGCGCTCTTCGCTTCTGACTACCATCATACTTTACAAGCTGCTGAAGTCATTAGGCCAAATCTGGCAATGTGAATCACCACCAAACACAATGGCAACTCTGATCGACCGCAGCACTGAATGGCAATAACCAGTGTTCCACAATGGATCTGGTCCCCGAATGGCCTTCGCTAATAATTATCATCCAGTATAACAGTAGAACTGCTACCGTTAGTTTGTTGCCGGTGTGAAGGTTTGAAAAGAATGCAGGAATTTAGAGATTGTATGGAGTACTAGTAGGTTTTGAACTTATTAGCCACGTCGATGAACAATCTCTTCATTCTTGCTATTGTGAATGGTCATAAGGTCTACTAATTAACAGTTGCCTTTGGAACTACTAGCCTACATCTGATTAAAGTTTTCAGTTTTTAAATTACCTTGTTTCAGTTATATCGAGCACTTGTGTCTATTACACAGTAGTGTGTATTACTCAAAATCAATGAATTTACTTGGGGAAAATCAAACATAACCAAATTATTAGCCTATTGTGTAGTTCATAGATTCTTTAATTTTGTTTTTACATTTTCAGAAGACTAGAAGGCAGTTAGTCAGTTGATCAATTAACTAATTGTTGTCTAATCTTCTGAAAATGTAAAAACAAAAACTATACGGCTAACTCATAACCGTTGAATGATAGGAAACAGTTCTTATTTGACAATCATTTTGTTTCTTAAAATATTTAAATAAATTGTTTTAAAGAATTATCCACATTTTGACTCGTTTAAAAAAGCAATAATATTTACTCCGTCAGTCTATCTTGCAATCTTTACAGCTTCTTCTATTATCATAAGCTTACAATCGTCAAATATATCATATGCATAGATGTCAAGGCTAAGAGAAAACAGTTACACTACGCTAGTAATTTTGTTCCCAAAGACAAATCTTTTGACAAGCCACCAACAAACCGCTAACCACTAATAACTAACGCGATGTGTATAAGAAATATTACAGCGATGCCGTGCCGAATGCAGTAAATCTAGGGAGCGTTTTACTACCGCCACCAACGGCAGGTCTGCTGTTTACCTCTGCTGGCTGAACACACACTCTTCAGATAAATGTGTCAAATATGGAGTTGACAGTTTTATCTCTCCACTTATACCGAACGCATGTGCATAGTAGCATAGGCAGAGAAGACATGAAGCAGCCCGAAACAGGACGTACAAGGGCACAGGGGGTGGTAATAACAGATATTAGCTCGATACGGGCTGCAGATTAGGTAAACACCTCATACTATAAAAAGCCTATGCGCGTCTTCGGGTGAAAGTCCCCATTTTACAGCGCACTCGGCGGATTGTTGAAATATTGTCAAGAAATTTGATGAAATCAAGTGGCAATATATCACGCGATGAGAATGTTAGGTGCTACATAGGCTTCGCTAGATGAAGGCCTGATAGAAGTGTGTGTACGGCGGGGCAGAATTACTATCAGAATGATTTACAGATGCTCGTGGTAGCAATCTGTGTGTGAGTTTTATCGCAGCTAGCGTATCGAACGATAGGATTAGGATTTTCTGAAGGAGGAGTTTCAGGGGGTTTCACATTGTAAGCTACTGCGATTCAAAACCTGATTTATAATAAAATATCAGAAATTCACTTCTTCATTCAGCTCCACTTGAATATTCAGGAGTACAATTATATAACAAATATACTTGGAGCCAAGAAATGATTATAGCAAATGTTTTATGTTGTTCGTTTAAACAAATATCAGATTCATATATAGTAGGCCAATATTTTCGCATTGCATTTGGGATGCAGAATATTTTGCGGCTCAGCTTTATTCTATGAGTTGTATTTTATTCTTAAACTTTACAGTACATTTGCATTACCAGTTCTAAAATGTTCAAGATCTCAGCTTATTTATAACTTTGCTTTGAGAGAATAGGCTGTGATGAAGGCAGGAGGTTGTCAACTGAGTCGGCACAAAACTCAAGAGCGTACTGCCAGAAGCGCACATATAAGGCCGGCCGTCTATATGCCTGAATTACACATAATGTCATCCCTTGTACTGCCTGAATTACACATAATGTCATCCCTTGTACTGCCTGAATTACACATAATGTCATCCCTTGTACCGCCGGAATTACACGTAAGCGCAGCCGTTTTGCTGCCAGAAGACCATAAGTCGTCTCTATTAATCATGACGTGATATATAATTTTATCAGAAAACGGCAGCGCTTATATGTCATTCTGGCACTACATGTGATGACGCTATGTGTAATTCTGGCAGTACAAGGGATGACTTCATATGTAATTCTGGCAGATGGACGGCGGGCCTTATGTGCACTTCTTGCGGCATGCCCTCAAAATTTTGTACCAAAATAGACCCATCGATCGGGGTCTACATCATGGTCCATACATTCATATCGATAGCCAGTTTACAACGGAACACGGCCCGCACCTAAATCTAAGCATCAGTCAAGTGTCTTCAGCGGCCGTGAGAGTGTCTCTCCAACATTATACTGCACAATACATTATCGCTGAAGATACACAGCGTGTGAGCAGCCGTGTAGTACAGAGCATTATTGTTGCACAATGTTGAAACCGCGTGCAAGTATGCTATTATATACATAGAGAAGACTGCTCAAGCAGTTCACAATATTTCCAATTGACCTTAGTATACTGTTGTGGGTTAAGAATGCGTCGCATTGGACAGTTAAGGGTATTCAGAATTTATTTGTCACGTCAACAATAATCATCCTTAACTTCAGTGACACAAGAACAGGGTGGGCATATCTATTGTAAATAGTTCTCAATAAGATGTTAAAATCCTAAATAACTGAAGCAAAAAGTGAATATTGAAACTTGATAAAAGCTTTATAACGATATATCAATTGTCCAATTAGAACATAGACGGGATTCCAATTCTCAAGAAGACAGTGGGACATCGACTTTAGACCACAAATGTGAAGAATACTCAAAGTATAAAATTCAAATACACTGCTTCATTATAGCGGTATGACATTGCCACAGCACGATAGCATTATGTCACGTGATCATCATCCATAATTAGGATAATACTAAGGCATATTTCCTGTTAATGGGTACATTTGACATTGATCACTATTAAAAAACACAACTCACTGATGAGCAGCCGTAATCGAACTAGGTCCACGTCGACTTTAAAACCTCTTAACCCATTCATTTCACAACAAATGTATTGTTAATCGGATCAAATAAAAAACCGTACCGATACCGAGACAAATCAGCCGATGATGGATCAAAAATACCTGATTGGAGAAGACTCGAATGTCTTCGTTGAAAGACTCAGAGGAGCAGACATCACCGCCCGCTATGCGAGGCTCGCGAGGGGTGCACGTCGCCAGTTCACACTTCTCAAAGATGAGAGCCAGCAGGGGAAACAAGGGATGCCTGAAGAAAGGCAAGAAAAATATTGCCAATGGCGCCAAATTTCTGTGAAATTACCCTGATTCAAATTAAGATTTTTGATACTAAAAATGGTTCTCTTTCGCTGCTGCGAAATCGATGTGATTAAATTCACGATTTGATTTTTTTACGATTATATTTATTTGACTATTATTAACGTTATTTAATTAGCGATTGTAAATAATTAAAATTGGCTACTTTTTGTTCTGCAAAATGCAAATGTACTGTCAAAAGACTCCGTGTTCTGTCAGCAAGTTTGATATTAGGAATCGAGATGGTTATGTCCAGTGTTTCTATCACCATACACGATCTCACATTCATCAAGCAACCGCATTAAAATATCCAGGAAATTAGGCCCAGCAATTTATGTTAAACAGAGAAAAACAGAGCCTGTTAAAGAAGAAAAAACCAACCCTAACCTCACCAATCAAAACCAAATAATCGATTTCAACGAAACACATACATTACATTATACCTTAGGCCATGCTATATTGCATATAATAGTGAGTGGTATAGGGTAGTATTGGAATCCTAAATCTGAAACAGCTCATTGAACAATTCCATTACAGCCAGCAGTAGCCTATATTCCCACAGAAACTCTTATTCGCCCAACAGCTGCAGTGACTGGAAGAGTCCGGAGATAACGCACCCGTACACGGAGTCCTTGTCCCGCTTCAGCTGGTTATCCGCCGAGATCCCGTGCACGCCCGCTCCCCCTCCCATCACCCCGCTGCCCTGCAGGGGCAGCCCCGGTGCACCCCCGTACCCGCCGTACCCCACGCCACCGCTCGCACCGGCGTGTGGGGGGTAGGTGGGCGAGTGGTGCGCCGAGGGGGGGAGGGAGCGGGGGTCGTACATGCCCCCCGGTAGCCCGTCCATGCCTGCACCGGACGCCCCCGCTGCAGCGGTCAGCGAGGAAGGGTGGTATTGGGAGGAGACGGGCGCCTGAGAGTCGTTTGAGTCGTACTGAAAGAGCAGTGGACGTGTATCAAGTGGAAGTTCGCACAAGCGGGGTGAGGGGTCGTGAAAACTGTTGTTTAGTTCTCGCTTTAAAATCGTAGTTAACGTTTTCGTTAAACAACACCATAGGCCAAAAGACATTACGTAAAAATCTGGGCGAAAAAATTCATGAATAGATTTCGCGTCAAAGGCAATCCATTCCTGAGTTCTCCGCTCAAATTTTAAATTCATAATTTTAAACGCATGTCGCTCCATACTTGAGCTTTTAATTGACAGTCTTTATTTGTGATATCTAGCTATTTATAGACACCCATTTATAAGAGAAATGTCGAATTATTTGCGATTAATGCCGGGAGCCCCCCACTCGTCGATCATTTTCAAGAAACAGCGAGATAGAGATGCACCCTGCACGCCCCCCCCCCTTGCCGCTCGTGAGTTCTGTTCCGACAATAAAAGCACACTGGCTAATAGCACAAGACAAAGGTTACCTACACACAAATATAGTGGCCCCCACACAAAAATTCAGTAGCTATCTACACAAAATTACGGTGGTTACTCACACTATATATAGCGGTCACGCACGAAAAAACAGTGCTTAACCACACACAAATATAGTGACTATACTCGTGCAAAAACATACAGTAGTGGCTACTCACACACAAAGATATAGTGGCTATACTCGCGCAAAAACATGCAGTAGTGGCTATCCACACAAAAATATAGTGGCTACAGCGAGTACCCACGCACAAAATTTGTCACCCAATTTTTGCAGCTCCATAACCGCCATCTATGCTGCTACGAATTCAGAGGGGGTTGAGGACTGAGAAGAATGGATCGGTGCCCCTCCCTCTCAATTACAGCAATGAACGCAATTTTAGGCTCTGAATTTTAACCAAATTATGGTGCTCTGGAATCTTAGGCAAAAGGAAAAATCGGCTTATTTTTTTCTAAATGAATGAAATTTGTTTTGGGCGTTGCATAGTTACTGTGGCTTTACTTTAATGTATTAAATGGTTACAATCCCAAGTAGGCCAGGCCAATACCATTTGGTTTTAACGCTGAATATGCAGGCAGTAGCTATTTATATAATGTAGTATGAAATAGTTGGCATCCCATGTGCCTTTTTTCATAATTATAGATTCGCCCCATAGTATGCAGGATACAGGGCATGCAATTGCTCATTGAGCAAGTTGTGCCCAATTCAGAAACAGACAAGTAGGCTACTACTGTATAGCCAAAGTTAAAACACATATTAGTTAGGGCACAGCATCCGCTTCGAATTGCATCCAACTAAGAACTATTATCATATTTTCCTCCATTTATAGGCGACAAAAAATCCATTGAAGGCTATTCGTTTGCTCGCTAATCAACATAGATAATTACATACTTATGACAAGGTCTGGCGTGATGTTCACACAGTGGTTTATGAGACAAATAGCAAAGTATAAACAGAGTGCGTTATAGTAAGAGAGTATTTTCAAAGTATTATTTACAACTCGAAAACAAAAAGCAAAACTTTTGTCTGACACCATCTCGATCGATAACATTCAAAAACCCAGACTTATTTATTATAATTATTGTTGCACTAATAGTAGTTTTAAGGACTGTAGTATAAACAAATTCAGGAAGAGAAAATAGGCCTTAGTTATACATAACTAAAACTAAATACACAAATTACGCATTGTTCTATAAATTATTGTTCCGTGTAAAAAAAAACAGTTTGGTTACATATGTAGCAAAATAAGTTAAATATGGCTGTCGCTTGATCAGGATAGGCCTGATTGTAGACATGAAATAAAATGTGACATCATATTCCATAGCTCTACGGTATATTTATCAAATAGGGGCAGGTACAGGGCCGCCTCGGGGGAGAGCCAAGACGGGCGACTACCCGATTTGAACTTAACTCTCTGCACCGCTCTATGTCAGTCAGTTCCGTCTAAGGAGCTGCCGTTTTAGCCGTGCCATGAACAGACAATTTTTTGCATCGCTTTATCAAATATATGGGGAACATAAACACAGTATGAGGTTACACTATCCTTGGACACAAATCAAGTAAAATATATCAATATAGGTTAAGAAAACAGAAAGCCGTATCGCCGGACCCATAGGGGCCCGCATCAGTGACTAAAACTTAGCATTATATCACTGTCATTGCAGCATTGCACTATACTCTGAGAGCAGCGTCATTTCAGTGCTATATTAGCTGTTTTATTAGTTTGCTGCTCGATTTAGCGTGATTGCCTACGTTTAACGTTTAACGGTTCTATCTCCAGTTTACTTGTTTTTTTTCATTTGATCCTCGCAGCCCAATCTTGCATACAGTATTATTTATACACAGTAAACGTTTTGTAAATGCCTATTCAGTATGGTTATGCAAACATTGGCGAATTACGTGACGTTTCTTTTATACGTCTTCTGACAGTCCGTCAGAACTTTATGATTTAACTCGGTTTGTAGGATGTAATAACGTCGTACAAATGCAATAAAGTTACAAGAGTAGTCTATACCGTGCGTAGCGCGCAATACAATAAAAAATTACTTATAGGCTGGCATGACCAACCTACTTACGCTACTAGCACCGACCGCGTAGACCTTTCGCATACTGAAAGTCAGGCATAGATCTGTATCCTGTCGTAATAAATCATAAAACCATGTTGCGAATCTATTGCACGTCATCGATAGGCTACCTATATAGCATGAGCGACTGTGATGCTTTTTTTTCTTCATTCGCATGACAAATGTAGTGCACAGTTCTCGCCCAGTTCATCATAGAGACACAACATAAAGCTGAAGCCGATAATCGTACGCATGAGTCATCGACTGCATTGAGCAACCAAACAAGACTTAGTGCATCCAACAATACATACCAGCGGTGTGGCCATCAACTTATTGCAGAAGTCAATGAAATGCTTAATACCACTTCATCAGCTGCTCGAATACACTTCCGATACGCTAATAGTCGTCATTAAAACAAGGATCCGCTTCGAGGGGGTAATTATCGGCCAATGCTTATGCTCCGGAGCATGTATAGACTACCATACCTTAACGCAGACCTTAAATGATTTCAATGCTCATCAATTCGAGACGCATTCGTATAGCCCAAGTTCAAATAACATGTAGGCCCTAATGCTGCTGGCGCTTTGCACTATACCATGTAACCTATAAGCTCTGAGCTAAACAGTTACTGGTAGATGAGCTGAGCGATGTTATGCGGCGAAATAAATCCATACGCAAAGACTACGATATTATTATACGAAAATAGTTAAACGATTCGGAGCATAACGCAGCTTATCAAAATACATTTCAGCAACTGCACTTCTTGTGGCGTCTTTTAAATCGCTTCAAATCGCCCACTGTTCACGCGCATACTCCAAGACTCGCAACACCGTCGTGCTACGTAAAAAAAACTTCCCTTACCACCCGCTAACTCTACACTACTAGGAAAACGATCCAACCTCCTCTACGCGCGCATAGGTTTTCTACACACATACGCTCCTAATAATCCGATTTAGCTGGACTCCGATCGAGGTCTATATCCAGAGTTAGCGCAGGACAGCGCGAGTACGTTAACCAGCGAGGGAGCAAGGCGCGTGAACCCACTAGCCCCGAGCATCACACGGCGCAACGCGGCAGGGCGGCAGGGCGGCAGAGCGGGGCGGCAGGCCCCTTGCTAGCGGGCGCTGGCTGCAGCAAGCAGCGCCTGCCAATCACGGCACGCCGAGCCGCAGCTCGCCGGCTGTCAATCACGACTCGACACCCGTCACTGCGCTGTCTGTGTGAGAGGCTCTGAGCAGCGGACGCGCGGGTCTAAATGTCAGCAGTAGAGAGTATGAGCGTGTTTTTTGCAAGTCGGTGTTTAAAATGAGGGTTGGGCGCTGACGTCTGAAAAGGAACCAAGGCTAAAAGCAAAAGTTTTTGGAATGGACTAAGCTAGATTTTCGCATCTATGATTCAAGCAAATCTATACATTTTCCATCGCCGATCGCATGACATATTTTTATGCGTTATATTCGCTTGATCATTTCAAATCTATGTCTCTAATTTGAATTGTAGCATGTTTATCGTGATCGAAAAATCAGGCCAAAGAGTTCAATGACCTTAAAAATTATCTACACGTTAAAAGACCACTTCGCCTTGCTAATTTATGCACGAACGTCACCCATGACCGCCTAGATAGAGCATAAGCATGAACATTGACATCTGCTGCCTGCTAGGATTGGGGTCCTTTAGGGGTCGTGTTATGGTTTTGATCGCCGTTCATTTTGGACCGATTTCGCCAATAATCCTCCAGCAAATTGCTGACAGTCGGAACGCCAGCGCACAACGTCAGCAGTTCGTCGAAGCTCTGAGAGTTGCTCTCCGTGGCCGCGGTGGTGCAGTGTTGTTGTTGTTGTAGCTGATTACTCCTGCAGCGCGCCGCTGCTGCTTTTGGAGCGCTGCTCCGTTTGGCCGTTGCTTTTTGTTGTCGCATCGACGCGTTGTGTCATCGACGCGCTATTGAATGCAGCACGCGCTATAAATCATTCATACCATGGTCTACGGTCACGGTGTTCGCGCACAACGCTTTCAACGCGTCAGCGTCGTAGCGAGGCAAGGGAACGACGCGTAATAGTTCGCGTAACGCTGCGCCGCATTGTTTGATCAAAAATGCAAAGTTTCATTTCGGCCATTGTCGTTAGCGCTACAAGTGGAGTCGTGGTTCTCAATGGTCGCAGCCGTCATAATGTTGTGGTTCTTTAGCCGCTTCACGTCAGGGCTGATTAAGTAGCCTATCTGGCGACGATTCGAATTAGTTTTTGTATGCGCGTGCGAGATGGGTTATCGTTGAAGTCCTTAAAGAGAACTTCGTACACTTGAATATAAGAAATAGTGTAGTTATTGGCGTATACTTTCAATATACAACTTTAATCACAGCGCTGTGGCCATTTGAGTATAGCTCCAAATTCAACCTATAATAGGCCTATGTAAATGATATCCTATACTAAACATGGACTCGTAATGTTAATTTTGAAAGTATATTAATTTTAAAACTCGGAACAGAATTTTTATAAAACTAGTATCACTTATGTAGTATGTAATAATTTTCATAAAGCATTCATGTGTTTCATCGCCAGCTTTCAAATGCGAATACTCCTAGCAAACGTATACGCCTCATCAATAGCAACATCATAACGTGTCTTTTCTGAAACAATTTAATCTATTAAACTCAATCGATTATTTAGGCGAAGGGCTGGTTTCTCCACCACGGATTTAGTGGTGGTTCAGGATTTAGCCTACCTTTTTGCATAGGCTAAATCCTGAACCACCATTAAATCCGCGTTGGAGAAACCAGCCCTAACAGTCCGCAGGAGTGCGACAAAGTTCAAGTATAGTAGATTAAAATACTCTACATTTTAGTATTGTCATGCATGCATGCCCAGTTACAATAAAATAGGTCAATATTATTGTTACCAGTTACTTAAATTGCAGGCCCACGTCAATTTGTCTTTCCAATCTTTGGTCAAATGTCAACATTTCTTTCCTCCGTCACGACCTTTCGCAACTTCCCAATCACTGCGCGGGAAGTTGCTTGACATCACCCGGAAATATTCGAAGTTTGAAACGGATTCGCCGCCGCACCAATAACGATATTGTCCCGCGCATCTCGGTCCTCTGATCAGCGGAGCGGGTGAAGGAAGCCGCTGAACCGTGCGGCGCTCCGCAAACTGACGAAGGTCACTCACTTCGTTTCTCCCTCCCGCTCGCGTCCTTATTATACCTCGCCAACGCCTCTCAGGATTTAATTACTCAAACAATGTAGCGAACTGCCTGCTCGCTTCGCGGCTCAGACTGGTTCAGCTGAAGCGGCGAGTGCCGATCTTGTTGTAAACTATTAGGGACGGACATAAGTTTCAGGGAAAGAAATGGAAAGCTCTTCAAGATCAAGATAATACAATAGGGGTAAACTCTCAAATCGTTTTGCAAGAAAAAACGGACATACATTTTGTCGTGATGTCCTTCTGCAATGTCCTTCTGCAATAATAATTGCCCACGCGTTGACTGAAGGAATAGGCCAGGTATATAGATTGGCCCACGTACACGTAGTGAACTTCTATTTCCAAACTTTCCAACAACAAACATTCTAAACTTTCTGTGATATTTCACGCTCATGAAATATAGGCTAAATATGATTGGGCCTACTGAGCTTAACAGTTATTACAATAAAGTTTTATATAAAAAAACAACGAATTTGCTTTTTAGGGTCCAGTCTTAGGCTAGTTTCATTATAGGCCGGCAATGTAATCTGACGATTGAGAGCCGACACCGGCAACTGCATATTTAGCGGGCAATCGTCAGAGGGCGACACATCGATAGACAGCAATAATCTGGCATTTGTCCCGTGTCCGTTGCGATATTAGCCGACTTTTGGCATAAATAGTTATTATCACGAAGTTTAATAATCACTTCAGCCTTGATAAGTTTAAGCTATAACCATGGGCTTGTGGTATCCAAACCTATGCTCTAATCTGAAGCCTGGAGTATAGTTATGACCATTGAGAGTCATCTTGTGCAAGATTAGTAAGAACACACGACCTCAAACATTGCCAAACGAAGATGCTGTAGGTCTACTGTTGTCGCGCCCTGGCCTGGCGCCAAAAATGGAAGCCACGGCTGGGACAACGGCGCAGTAGAGATTAGCACGTCCGTCCATTGTCACCGCTCCGCGCCTCTCAA
>JAQIWG010002257.1:0-20981 GCA_034695025.1 Chamaedrilus cognettii | reverse complement strand
GTGTCCCATGCCCACACCGACACAGTAGTGAAGGTTTCTAGTGAAAAGCTGCAAAACTGTGGAAATGCATCCCGGTCCAACAGACACACGCGCAGAATCTTCTCTTTATTTATATAGATTTTGGTAATTTGAACTGGTGAACGTTTGGTGTAACGGTGGTTAACTTTGATTACGTTTAACGTCCGTTTTTCACTTGTAAGCAACATCTGGATACGTGACAGACAAAAATTAAACTTCCTGCATTTTGAATGTAGCAATATACAAAAATAATTATGCATTAAAAATTCAACCTGGAAATCAAACTAAAGTCTTCCTGATGAAATTATCAATATCGTTATACGACTTAAACCATGCACTTGACCGACCACAGCGTTTCATCTTTCGTTTAATCTGCAAGCTTGCATTAGCTACAATCAATAAGCTTCGGATATTTAATTTAGGCGAAATTCTAAGTCATCCCCTGTTTTATTGGAATTAAAGAAATAATTGAGGCAGTGGGGACGTTTTCACAGCTGGCTCGTTTCTACTCTGCATCCTGTCCCAGCTGAGTTGCACTGGGAAGGCTTGCTACAGTAGATGTAGATGCACCAACAGTTCGAGCATGCAGTATATTGCAGTTAGGGGGAAGTTGAATATGGCCTGAAATAATGTAGGTCTATATGCCTAAGGTTGATAGCTAGGGTTAAAGTTAGAAAACCAGCGAGTTAGAATTTGGTCACAGTTATTTGCATTAAGACGTTATTTTGGGGTTTGAGTTAAATAATATGCTAGGGTTAGGGTTGAAAAGTTATGGTTAGAGTTAAGACTTTGACTCTCCCATCTCTCTCCATCTCTGCCAGCTCTTTAATTATATAGGCCTTTAGTATACATGCACATGTAGCCTAAGTTATGTTATACATTGGCTATTTTGAATATTTCAGTTCTTAGGTGACATTGGACCTTTAACTTCCCTTCAACTTTCAGCGGCACCGCTTTGTTGGACAGTCGATCTGCTATAAAGCCTATAATAGTAGTCTACCAAAATAAGCGCAGGGCCAAATGGCTAATGCTGTTATGTTTATTTATAATAGCATTCTGCAGTAGCTTATTCTTATATTACACAGTTCTTGATTTATCCAAGGTGTATTGATATAATATGGGGTGCCGACAGAGAGTTACCAGTAGGCTAAGTTTATTTGATGAGCGCGGCGGCTTCAAGAGTGCGCCCCCCCCCTCCCCGCAGGCATCCCCCCCCTCTCCGCACGCCTCCCCCCCCCTCCCCGCACGCCTCCCCCCCCCCTCTTGCCGAGCGTGCAGCAATAAGCGCCGCTACGGGTGCCGCGCCGCTGAGCGTAAACAAAGGTCCGAGACCTAAAACAGTAGAGCAGAGAGTGCAAGAACAAGAGTTGATTGATGGAGCAGACGTGTCGGCAACGTTTGGTCTTCACTCCACACACGAGAGAGGCATGGTGCCGGCGGCGGGGCTACAAACTTTAAGTCTTTTATTTATATTATGTGCCAACAGTGCCGTGACTGTAGCCAATGGGCAAGGCTTAGGACAATAGCTACACTTTTTTCAGCCAAGAACCAGTAGACAATGACCTTGTCGGCCTGGGCCTAACATCTATGAATTATGTAAACCAAGGAGCCTGCATGTCAGTGGTCCACTTAGTGTCGATTAGTTTAATTCTGTGATTTACTTTGTGCTCATTGGCTCAGGTCTGCGAGCTACTTGCTGCTGATTGGCTGAGATCGATGACCTACTTGCTGCTGATTGGTGCAGGTCGGTGATCAACGAGCTGCAGGAGCGCCAGGAGGCGCAGGACGCCGACCTAGAGATGCTCAAGAACGAACTGACGCGACTGCGCGCCGAGCAGCGCGCACAGCATGACCAGGTAATGCGCGGGGCCTGGTACTGCAAGGGGGCAGTACTGGGCCAGGTTCTGGGGCTAGGTACTGCATGGGGGCCAGCTTGGTACTGGGGCCAAGTTAGCCATAGTTTTGCATTCTAGTGCGTGATCCGAAGGAACACCGCTCATATCTGTATACTGTTGCAAAATATGCAGACTTGCATGTTTTGGGATTGTGGTACAGCCATGCCCGTACCATGTTTCAGCTCAGTTCGCTGGGTGCTACCACGTCGAACGCAGCCTGGGCGCTGGCCGACATGAAGCAGGGTCAAGCTCAGGCTTCAGCTGATTTCAGTGCCTTCAAGCTTGTCCAAGCGCATTCAACAGACGACTTAAGCGCCTTGAAGCAAGCACAGGCACAGTTCTCAGCAGACCTAGCTTCAATGAAGCAAGTACAAACCCAGGCGTCAGCGGACTTAGGTGCATTAAAGCTTGTTGAAGCCCGGACTGCAGTGGACTTTGGAGCTTTGAAACTGATTCAAGCTCAAGCGTCAGAGGAAGTCAGTGCAATGAAGCAGAGTCAAGCCCAGACTGCAGGAGACTTGAGAGCAGTGAAGGAGGGCCAGGAGCAGGCGTTAGAAGCGATCAGAGAGTTGAGAGAAGCCCAGGAGGCGATGTCTGAGGAGGCAGGCGCTGCCAGGCAGGTCAGCAGAGTCGAGCCCCTCTCATGTTTGTCATATGCTTCACGATGCTTCAGGATTCTTTACCATCTCTTTTACTATTTCGTCAACAATTTAAACGTTCAATTGCCATAAAAAGAATTTTTTGTGAAAATTACCGAATCATGTGCCGTACGCAACAGATTTGCCATTGTATCGATATTTTTGCCGACGTCAAAGGTTTCATATTGAGCATGGTGTAGGCGCTGATCTCTCCATGCATTTCTTCACTTGTCTTAGTTATCTGACTTGTTCGTAGTTAAGGTACATGTTGTGCATTCGCGCTGTGGGCTCCAAGTCTTTTGTTGCTCGCCATGGCTCTTAGAGAGCAAACGCTGCTTTGCAAAGTGATTAGATTTTGAACATTAATAATTTTTACATCTACTTATCATAAAATGTTTTTGAATTCCCCATCGATTGACTGAAGATGCTGATTCAGCCATTGAACCGTGCAGGTCACAGCCGGTTTGGCCGATGCCGTAAGTTTGCTGGAGTCCCGGCAGGGGGCGCTGGGGACCCGGCAGGGGGCGTTTGGGTCGGAATTAGGGGCGATGGGGTCGGAGTTAGGGGGATTGGGGTCGAAGTTAGGGGCGATGAGGCAGGTGCAGGACCAGCACAACGACACCCTACTCGTGATGGAGGAGGTGATGATGAGTAACGCCATCGAGCTGCAGACCCTTCACCACCAGGCGGCCACGGCTCGGTCTGTGGGGATCCCACCAGTGGTTACGTGCTTTCTAATGGAGACAATGTATACATGATAAACTTTGTATTGTTTTCATTAACACATAAATTGAATGAATTTTATAGTGTAATATAGAAAACATTTTGAGATTTTATTTATGTAGTGGTAATTTTATTGCTGGATAATATGATCGAAGTTTCGACTGAGCGTAATGTATTGTCTTAGTGTTAAATGCAAGTCAAAGATCCAAGTCTAATTTAATTTTGACTTACTATAATTAGCTTATTGAACGTCGATGATTTAAATTGTTTAGCTGCCAAGACTTGACTCAATTAGACTTATTTTGCGGGCAGGATTTGACTAGTTGAGGCTTGTTTTGTAGGCAAGACTTGGCTCAGGTTCGCGCCCAGCTGGCTGAGGACCGACTGAGGCTGAAGACCCTCCACACCCAGCTGCACCCACCCTCCAGGCACCAGCGGACCAAAGACCCCCCCTCCAGGGACCTCCTCCCCGCCAGGGAACCCTTCTCCAAGGTCAGCTAGAACTGCGACACTATAAGGCTAAGAGTAAAAGCTAACTATTTCTGTAAAAGTTTCATGCTAAGATCTCGCTATCGTTTTGTGGATAATCTCTATTGTATCCTCTAAAATGTTCTATCAGGCTGAATGAGAGTTTCAAATTTCAAAATGACGAATCACTGGTTTGTTGGATAAATCATGGGTAACAAATCATCAATGGAATCTTAAATTACATTTGTTGACATTATGAGATTGAATTTATTGGCTTTCTTCTGTGATCGATGAAGATACTTCCGTTTTAGTCATTTCAGAATTTTGGCTGTGTATCCTAGAAGGATCGTAGATCTTTTCCAACTTCAACAACTGAAAAAACTTAATATATTCTTGTATTTTCCTCAAAGAATTTAGGAGATATCCTTTGTGATTTTCTTTATAAATGCTTATTTCCAGTCAAAGGAGACGAGCTTGAGCAGAGACTCCCCTGCTGAGCGAGGAGTGACCAAGGACTGGCGGAGCTCCAACTCAAACGAGTGGCTCAAGGCGGAGCAACGTCGCCCCACCAACATGGCCGCCGTGGAGGGGCGTGGCGTCCTGCTCGACAGGTCCCGCCCTTTTAATACTTCCGACAAATTGGAGGCGAGCTGGCAGGAGTTCAAAGCTGGGATTGAGGGGAGGCTGGACGTACTGGGGGGGGAGGTGAGGGCTCTGAGAGAGTGGGTGGAGGGAAGGGGTGAGAGCCAGGCCGAGTTTAACGCCCACCTGGAAGGGCGGGGGGTTAAGGGGGATGAACTCCTGACCCTGGGGCAGGGAGGGGTCAGCGGGACCAATGGGACGCTGGATTCACAGGCTGCACAGGGTGTGGATCTTGTTATGTTTAGTTTGTTAGTTTATTGTAAGAATTCAGTGAACTATGGCTTAAATACAAGCAAGTTTTCATAGTTTTTTGTGTGAAATTCAGTTGATCCGAAATGAAATTTTAAGAATGTGACGTTAGGTGCGACTAAATCTAAATGTTTGCCAATTTAATATTAAGTGATAACGTGGACGTTTTCAATGTGGACTTGAGACGCCAAAACTAGCATTAAACCTATTATGATTATTGTTATTTTTAGTAGCTTTTCACTCTTGCGAATTCATCGCAACATAATGATGCAAATTTAAAATTACATGTAATCTGAAACGCCTAATTCTGAGTTCATCATTTTGTATACAGCTGGTAAAGCGACTAGCGGCAGCTTGGACAAGGTGTCTACAAGTCGGGAGCGAAGGCTAGCGCCAGATGCAGACCCCAACGCGCTAGACCGCACGACAGAGGGCACGGATAGCAACATCCTCGCCACACTTCAACGAGCCAATGAGCAAGTAGGGCTGAACAGTGGGGTTGAATGCCTCAAAGTTAAACCTTTTCACAAGTTTGCTTACTGCTTAGGACTAAGATTGGAGAAAATTCGGATTGTATTATTCTCATTTTGTTCGCAAATAGTGATATCAAAAATGCTTATATCAAAACAGTATTAGTAGCATAAGAGTGTTAAGAGTTTTCATTAAAGCTAATTGGCATTTTTGTGTGCTAATTCGTGTGTAGTTTGTTGCACTTTTTTCTGTTTATAGAGGTCTGTTAAGAGAGTAAAATAAGAGATTGTTTAACGCCCGTGTTGCTGCCTGTAGGTGCTTGTGGTGCTGCATGAACACGAGGCTCAGTCGGGGGGCATCCTGCGGGACTTGGAGGGGCGCGTGGAAGCCCTTGGGGCGCGCGTCTGGAGGGGGGAGGAACAGGGCAGGTAAGGGGGGGAGGGCACTCCGTATCACTAGCTATTGTTGTGTTAGATCTGTGCATTTTGTGTTTCAACGATTTGCGATTGTCAACTAATTCATCCCAATAATTGATTTGAGTAGACTGTATTTTCAAGTTACATAGGCCTAGTGATAGTTTTGAATGCTTTTGAGTGAAGTACTAAGCTTTCTGTTATTTGCATGAGAGCTATAAGTAAATAGATAATTGTGAAAATTAATATTAACAGAAGAAACTAAGCACAGTAGTATATGACCTATACCTTGAAAGTGCACATCAAATTATTATTTTTTCAACGAGTTATGATGCTAATGAGCTTTTATATTGCTTTCTATCTATGCACATTTGCATCCTTTCCATGGTGATTCTTTTTCTTTTTCTTGAGGCGCCTAGAGGAGCAGGGGTGGAGCCTGGAGGAGCAGGGGCGGCGTCTGGAGCAGCTCCTGCTCAACGCCTCCCTCCAGCAGTCGAAGCAGGCGAACTTTGACCTGCACGGCCTCGCATCATTGGTTGAGGTGAAGCAGAAGCTGATGAGTCACGAGGTCAAGTTTGTGCAGCAGGCGCTCGTCAACGGCAGGTCGGTCCGACTGGCTTATAATTTAAAATAATTTGCAAGGAAGTCTTGAATAAATTGCAAATAGTTTAAATTGCATTTTAAATTGCATTTTATATTTATTGTTAATTGTATCAATTTTTTATTGTACTCACATTTACATTGGGATATTTCTTAACCACAAACTTTAACTTGGGTTTTTATATTTTTTGAAAAATTGAGATCCTTTGCTTGGATTAATTGTGTTTGAAAACAAGAATGGTTTGGGATGCTTTCAGGTGATGGTTTTCTGATATGCAATATATTCTTGAGGCAGCATGCACTTATAAAAATTGTTGCGTTTCAGGAGACCTGTGTGAATGTTAGCTACAGAACTGAGGCTATGTTTGAAGTGTAAGTCTGGTCTAGTCTTACTCATATGGCAGTTGGTTTGATGATGGTTCGTGAGTGCATCGCGTTTTTTACTAATGCATAAAAATTTTCACTGAGAATGGAGTTTTATTCTGAGTTTGAAGTGACGAATTGTCGTTGCGTGCAGGTTCGATGCGACCTTGGCGGCGCACGACGCCGAGATGTCTAAGCAGAAAGCTGTGACGCCATCATTTAGTGAGCAGCTGACGTCACTCAAGCGTTTGCAGACAGAGGTCGCCGCAGTGCAGCGCCAACAACTGAACTTCATTCGCGCACTGCCCTCCGGTGAAAAACTTTGTTTTTCGCAACTCAAAGCGCTTTTCATGATAATGTTGCAATAAATTGATTTTATTGATGAAGTAGTGGATGTATTATTTGTTGTAGTAGATATATTTCATAACGTAAATTTATTTGTTGTCGGATAAACATGATTCAACTATGAAGAACATTACTTCATTGCAAGGAAAAATATGCAAGAAAAATTGCAAGACAAGCACAGCATGCACTAGAATAATGGCGTCTTTCTGCTGCTTTTCACGGTAGAATTGTTAAGTATATTTAACCGTTCGTCTTAAAATATATTATCAAACAATGATTAAGTCTAGTTCTGAATGATTGACAGATTGCTCCGATGTTAGTTCCTCTCCCTTCACGCCCCTCCGCTCATCGTCACAGCCAGGGGGCGGGGAGGGGGCGGTTTACCTAATCAGACCCAACGGGAGCAACTACTCGCTGCGTGTTTACTGTGCTACCCCCTCTGGAGGCGTGGGTTTCTCCAGGCTCCACCCACAGCATGGAGGGAGCGAGGGGGCAGCTAAGGATCAGGCAGAAGGGGAAGATTCTCCTCCAGAGGAAGAAGGGGAAGCGGAGAAAGGGGCGGAAGAAGAAGAGGAAAGCGAGGGGTGGATTGTGATCCAACGGCGGCTGGATGGGAGCGAGGATTTCAATCGGACTTGGGAGGAATACAAGTGAGTCATTATCGCCTAGACTGGAGGAAATCATATTGTTCTTAGTATGTCTTTAATTGTTAAGATTACTACTACGAAAGCTCGGTTGGTGCTTTGAATCTTTTTTCTGCTGATACTAATTTTTTGATTTTGCTGATAATAATTGACTGAGTGTGAATATGTGAACTTACTGCTGGTATTGTTCCATGGTTTCTCCACACATAGATTGCATGCTGTTTAGTGGGTGTTATTAATGTTCCTTGTGCCCCCCCGCGGCAGGGAGGGGTTTGGTGTCCCCGAGGGCGAACACTGGCTGGGCAACGAGCACATCCACCGCCTGACTGCAAGGGGCGTGACCCCCTCAAGGGCGGGACTAGGTGCGGGGATAGGGCATGGGGGGTGGCGCCTGCGCGTGGAGCTGTGGGACGCGGCGGGGCGCTACTGGGTCGCCTCCTATTCGTCGTTCAGCGTCCAATCAGAGCGCGAGATGTACCGGGTTGAGCTCGGCGCGTACAGTGGCAACGCAAGCGACGCGCTCCGGTAAATTCTTGCAGTGATACCAATCAAACTAAAACAAGCCTGAGAAAATGACCTGAAAAAACTCTGCGTCATTATGTGCGTAATCTATTCAACCACCTTGATTCAACAACCTTGAATTTCAGGCATTTTGTCAACGATTTCAACTGAAGCCAGATAAGATTGTCTCCTAGACAGGTCCTCGACGACGTCCCTGGACGCCCCAACCGACTCCAAATCCATTATTATTATTATTATTTTGATTGACAGCAAAGGCACTCACATATGCATCTTTAGAATTCTTGTTCTGAATTACATCGGATAAGTGATGATGAAACAACTGTTTATAATAAAGAATTAGATTTTTCTTTAAGAAATACAGCTATATTCCTCCTCCTCTCTTCTGACCTCTTAGCCCTCCTAAATATCGGTGCAGCTCCTCAAAATACTGTTTTCTGTAAGCGCCATGCCATACAGCTGGTTGACACGGTTGATATGTCAGGTACTCGGACGAGATGTTCTTCAGCGCGCTGGACCGCGACCACGACGTCAGCACGACCCACTGCGCGCAATTCTACGCCGCGGGCTGGTGGTACAAGCACTGCCATCATGCCAATCTCAACGGGCGCCGCCCCGCTGGGGTGGTCTGGTTCCACGCCCCGCGCGACGAGTGGCTCGAGCTGAGGCGCACCACCATGATGATCTCATGGGCAGCAGACTATGCGGGGGCGGTGGGGGGCGGGGAGAGGGGGTGGAGAGTAAATGAATAGCATTAAATGATTAGTTGTGTACCGATTTGTTTTGTATCATAGAACGCATGACTGTTTAGGCATTGACTGCAGTTCTAAATGAAAGTTTGTACGATATCATGTTGATTTCAAAGCAACGAAAAAAAATCAGAAAGTGCAGAAAAACGTCGCTGGAAACTGCAAAAAGTGCGTGCACAACTTTTACTGGTCTTCAAACTGATCATCAAATTCTTGCTCAGAGGTAACATTGATCTTGAGTCTATAATGCAATGGACCACACGCGCGCTGTATAATGCACTATTTAAAATGTTAATCCAGTCTCATGTGCATGGTGCAGGTTGGCCTACTTGTATGACTCGTATGCGGATGATGCGACTCTAGCCGAATTCTCATTTTATTCGATATTTATTGAAATGCGAAGAAATAATTGAAATAAATATCCAACATTATTAACAAGATACAGGTATCAACAACACGCTTTATTTTTACTTGTGATATTATTTAGAAAGCTAGTTATTTATTTTTGTACAGTACAAAGCTTGCAACTGCTCATTTAGCATTCGTTCACTTGTGTCGACCTTCATAGCAGTGAATCCAACCATGTGTCTCCTCCACTTCCAGTGGTTTAGTTGTGTACGAGTTATCTGTAGGGGAGGGGGGAAGAGGAGGAAACTAAGGTAGGGGTCTCCCCCACCCCCAGTGTTTCACTCGTGTACAAGCTGTGTATTGGGGGAGGAGAGAAGAAAGCTGGGGTAGGGCTCTCCCTCCCCCCCCCCAGTTGGTTTACTCTTGTACAAGCTGTCGGTAGAGGGGGGAGAGGAGAAAGCGTGGGTAGGGATCACGGTCCATGAGGGAGTAGATGCGGCGCTGCGCGAGGTCAAAGGTCCGGCAGTCCGCCCCCCGCGCCACCCCCGCGGCTGTAGCACTGCGCGTGACGGAGTCGAGGTTGATCTGTGGGGAACAGGATACAGCACTGTTGCAACATGTACACGGTACAAAACATGATCTCAGGACATCGCTATACACCTACTGACAGACTTTGGATGTAGCTAGCTATATTCGCATTATGAAAATGTAATTTTAAAGTATGACAGCCTTTGCAGTTTATTTCACTAGGGAAAATAAAGTCTAATGCGTAGGGCTCATATCTTTTAGTTTTTTTGTAACGAATTTAATACTACATGTACGAGTGTCTAAGCGTATAGCTACCCGGTACTAGCGATATCGACCTGTGCCAGCAGGTGTCCCCACAGCGCTATGACACAGAGAGTCATTATATCCGCGTTGCTCACCGAACCAAAACGATGACTGCAGTGGCGCAGTGGTTCGTGTCCACAGCAAGCTCTGCCGTGACCAGGATTCGAACCTGGGTTCTCTCGGCCACAACGAGAAGTACTAACCACTATACGATCACGGCCATCACGTCATCTGGGAGCATTGCTGCTTGAAATTGCTTTAATCCTAAACAGCCTCACAACATTATTGATTCGAATATGAATATTGATTTGAATGTGTGAATATGAAACCAGGCATACGATGAGACGGTATGAGTAAAAGCACATTTCAGCAGCTGCATCCCAGATGACTTGATGGCCGTGATCGTATAGTGGTTAGTACTTCTCGTTGTGGCCGAGAGAACCCAGGTTCGAATCCTGGTCACGGCAGAGCTTGCTGTGGACACGAACCACTGCGCCAGTCATCGTTTTTTGAAGATTCTCTAAAGATTCATTTAATTTGATGTGAAACTTCAACTTCGTGTCAATGTTTTTCGGTCAAACTTTTTCAATAGTGGCTGATTTCTCGGATTAAACTTCTGCTGAATTTATTAGAAATTATTACCTCACGCGGAGCCTTCGTTGCGACAAAGTCGTCGAAGATGCGTGCGGCCTGTCCGGCGAGCTTTCCCTCCGCCAGGTGGCGGTACTTCTCACAGGCGAGCCAGAACTCGAGATTTTCCTCGCTGAACTCTGACCTCAGGAACCCCCGAAACAGCCGCACCCCGTCTGCAGCGAAAAAATCTCAGATTACTCAATTGATTGAGTGTTGTTTAACGGCGCTTCGACACAGAAAGGTCATATTGCGCCAGGGTTGTAATAAATAGATCAGATTACTCAAACCTACTTTTGTCGATCGGAAAGTGGCTACACCAGAGTGATATCAGAACGTGACAATAGATTACAAGCAAGCTTTCAATTCAGTTTTTAAATTACTTAATGTTTGACAGAAGTTTTTCAATAATGAATGCAAGCAGTTCTCATCAGTGTGCTATTCGCAGAGTAATTTCTGCCTGTAGCCAACAACCACGCGAACTTTAGTCCGCGCTAGATAACCTTCTTTCCCGTAATCCCCTCCCACACTTCCCAACTCAATGTCATCCAATATTTAGCCGGCAGCCTCCTTCCTCCAGTTCTTCAGCGATAAAATAGCCAAACTTTGTTCTTTTCCTTATTCTTTGCATCAAATAGACAGAACACAGTTTAAAGTCGGCCATACATTGGTCGGCGAGCAGGTTGTCCATAGACAGCGCCCAGGCCCGTGCTGCCTCTGCCGTAGGGCCCTCTCCCGCGCCCTGCCCCTTCTGGCACCCCTGGGGGGCCTGGCTGCTGCTGCCGCCATGGTCGCCCCTGCCACTTCGCCCCCCGCCCCCCGTCGCCCCTCCTGAAAGGTGGGGGTGGTCGGAGATACGACGCAGAAAGGAGAGAAGCTCATGTTTGGTCCGACCTCTGACACGGAATAGCAAGAATAAAATTAAAATTAAAAATTAAAATAAACGAACATGTGGAGGCGAAACTAAACATTGCACGCCATTTAGCGCGCCGTAAGAATGATGTAAAGGGCTTTGCTACAAGCACAAACACATTTCCTGTTCATCAGCCATCCCATCGTAGCAAATAGCATGAGATAGTTTCGAGATTCATTTAGGCTATTGCTGTGTCATTATACCTATTCAGAAGTAAGGACCCAGCAGATAAGTCTAATAATTACGGAGGAACATATAAATCTAAAATTTACATTTTAAAGTAGCGTATAGGCTATGGTAGGCCTATCTGTGTTGTTTAGGGAATGCTTCATCTCTTCAATGATCTATGTTGAACGTAAGAATGAACATAAAGAATCTGTCAAAAAATAACCAAGTTACCATTTTAATATCGATTATTATGTACATTTTTAATACTCCATTTGTTTTTCCGCAATACAGTGAAGGAAAAATGATGAAAAAGGCTTCAAAATAGAGCCATGCCAGACAGACTCGTTGAGGCTCGCTGCGTGTCGAGGAGGAGGCTGGAGAAGCTTTTCTATTAGCAAAGCATCTCCAGCCGCCTCAAAGCATCTCCAGCCGCCTCAAAGCATCTCCAGCCGCCTCAAAGCATCTCCAGCCGCCTCCTCGACAGTTTGCTTAGAAAATTGCTAAGCAAAGTCGAAAGTCGCACAGTCGCAGTCTCAAAGTCGCAAAGTGCATTTTAACTAAAATATCAGACTGGGGATTAAATCGAAGGTAAGCATATAGGAGATACTAGACAGTTGGAGGTTAGCCTACGTTATCACATAGAAGGCAAAGCACACTAATATCGATGCAGATTAGCCTGCCAGCTGCAGACTGCTTACTATACTAACGTCCTTTATACGCTCACGTGACGTGAAGGCGATGAGTGTCAGTCACGTGGGTCGGATCCAAGATGGCGGCGCTGCTAACGTCATCGTCGAAGGAGGAGCCGCTGAGAACACGCCCACTGATCTTTAAGCTCCGCCCATTGGCACTGCGCGATCTATCGGTCTGTGTCCAATCACAGAGAGGGGTTCTGAAGGCCCGCCAGCCCATTGGTTCTATGGACTCTTAATAGACCTCACATTAGGGCGTGAACTCATCTTGGACGTCGATAAAGCTTAGTGCTTATAGGCCTTCTTTATTATGCTGCTGTGTACTATCAGTAACTACATGTAGCCATAGCCACTCTGTGGCGATATAACAATAGGCCCCTACATTCTATTTTGCTCACCTGAAGGCTATGCTTCATTTGCTTAGTAACAGATGGTTAATTCCACCCAACACTTCCAGACTGCTCCTAACCACCCCACACCCCACCCCCTCTATCTGTCAGACGAGGTCAGGAGTAGCCCACTGCTAAAGGGAGTATCGTCACTGCTCAGAAGCTCGTTCGCCAGGTTGTTTACGCGAGGCGAGGCTGTATAGTTCTTGTCCCTATCTCCGCGCGCGCTGTCTGCGCCCTCTAGTGCGTGCCTGCTTACACTATCTCGCTCTGACGTCACTAGTATATATCCCCCCCCCACTACATCTGCCCGCTCTTCCCCCACACTCGTGCGAGATAGGAGGGATGATAGCAGGTACTTGACCCAGTACCCGCCTGGTACCATTATCCTGCTCACTTTACAGACATATCAATGGAGAATTAGGATATATCCAATAATACAGGGTAGCTCAAAAATTGTCCTCCTTTGTGCTTTTCATGTTTGACTATCACAATTTGCTCCTAAAGATTACTAAATTTCATACACACAAATAGTCGCAATAGTTAGTCGTGTATTGTCAACAGTTTTGTCAAATTTGAATTCTACGAAACGTGGCAATATTATTGCAAAGACATGATTTTTTCAGTGCAAAATTATGGCATAGCCGGCTGTAAAATGTATAAGTTATGCATGAAAATCTCAAAGAACCGATTTTTCGAGCCACCCTGTACACGATGTTTGCCGGTAACGCTCTCATTATGCATGAGTAACTATAGTACAGGCATATCGATGGCTATAGTACAGGATATATGCTAAAAGTTACTGTAAAATCACAATCTGGAACAGTCGAATTACCAGCGTGTGCACCAATAAAAAGATAACCACCTCTGATAGCGAAATTGCTATCAGTCCCAAATAATCGTTTTCTTTCATATTTGCAGAAATTTATTGAAGAGGGGATAGTCGAGATATAATGTATAAGCCCAATTTGATAGAAGCATGTCGTCCAATTAAAATATTGAACTCACTCGCACCGAATAATAGTCATTGCAACAAACTAACAATAAGACAAACCTTCTTTTTTTTAAAGTGGGGGCGCAGAAATTTTACGAAACTACTGCCCTTCCTAAACCAATGTGACGACGCGCCAAACTAAGGGATGGATCTATACCGAGGGTAATATAGGGATAGCGAGGCGTAGGCATGAGGTACAATGACGTGAAGGCGGGGGGGGGGGGAGAGAATGGGCATCTGGTAATTTATCAGTGAACATAAGAAAGCCAAGCTAAGATCGGTGCAACCACTTAGCGCGTCTCGCTAAACAAGAGACTTCATCCGATAAATAATTCTCTGCCTTTAAACGATTCTCTGTCTGTGAGCCATTCTCTGCCGAGCAGAACGCTCTCTGCCCAAAAAGTTTACTTGTCTGTATTGTTCAGGCTTAGTTTTCACACTGTGCGTGCGCATCGCCATGTTGGGACAGGCCGTGACTCCCTTAAATTTGTTGACTACCCTTCAAAATATTTCGCTGCGCTAATGTGCACATTTGTGAAAATAACTTTACTTCCCCCCCCCTTAAAATATTTTAGACTGACGATACAACTGCGGACTGTCTGCAGCTATAGTAAAAAAAAAAAAATTTTTGTACAAAATGCTTGATAAAAATATAACTGCATAGTATACTTCTAAGCTGATCTAATTCAAAGTCGCTGATGTCGATTTGTTTTGAACATACTTAATATTGAACACTACCTGATTTTTAACAGACGCACGACATCATGGATCTATGATCTTTTAAAATATTGTGCTAAAAATGAAACCATTTTATGCTCAAAAAAGCAGTAAAAGACACTTTAAAAGCTCATGAAATCCATCGCCTAATATAAATTGTGTTCCTAATAATAATTATGTTGCGTATAACTGTATCATTTAATCGGGTGGAGAAATAGATAGCATATGTCTTACATGTTAAAGAGAACATTTACCGATGAGACGTCAGGTGATGCCCTGGTAGCCGAAGATCGTGGCATCACACGCTTGGCCGCCCCCAGCTCCACCCCCTGCCTCGCCTCCAGCACCGCCCCCTGACCAGCCACCCGCCCCGCGCCCTCCATGACGTCATCGCCGCAGCCCACGCTGCGGCTCCTCCTCAGCGGCCGCTGCAGCATGCGCATGAACCTGCCAGGCCTGCTCCGCCCCTGCTCCCCCGACTTCTTGGGGGCCCTCGCGTATCCTCCGGTGGAAGGGACAGCAGGGGGCCCCAGGGACACCTCTGAGCGAGCCCCCGCCCGGGAGACGGAAGGCTCGAGGGGGGGGATAGAGAGGGTGTCGATGACGGAGGTGGAACGATGGATGACGCTGGATAGCTGGGAGGTGGTGGAGACCTGAAGCAGGCCAGAGTGTGAGCGGTGGCGGAGAGGGTCTGGCGGGGACCGGGGGCTGACCTGGAGGGGGCCCGACGGGGAGCGTGGCCCCTGCTCAATCCCCTCGGTGTACTCGCTGCGCTGGATAGAGACTTCATCGCACAGGGTCTCCCGGATCTGACAGCTTGTAAATGCGGATGATAACTCCACGTCCGAGCTGGCCTTCAGGCTGTTCCTCATGCCGGGTCCCGCTTCGAGGAAGGAGGGCACTCCGAGGCAGCTCGAGTTGGAGCGCTGCTTCTGATGCGGGCCGTGTTCAGTAGGGGCGCAGAGGAGGCTCGGGCTGGAGGACGGGTCGAGGATGAGTTGTGGTTGGCGGGGGACGGGCAGGTGAAGATGGCCTGAATGCACACAAAAGCGCCTTGATGATCATAGCAGGACAATAGTGAGGCACTGATCTAGTATACAGTGTACATTGATTCTGATGGGGAATCATAGTACTATAAGATACATAGCCTAATACGACGTTGTGTGACATGCAAACTAAATGTAGTGACGATAAATGCTATTTTGCATTACAGATTTATTATACCCAACGAACGAAATAGCAACCTTGACCTAAAAATAACACAATGCAAAGAATAAATATGATCGCCATGCAATTTTGATTAATTCTCAGCCTCTCAATGAACACAACTTCAGCATTGTAGTCAGAGATCAAATCAATCATTTCTGATCAATTATCAGCTAAAGATATTAATAAAATATGTCAACCAGCGAAAAAATGTCAAGACATACGCAACGAAAATAGAAGGATTATGAGAACTAATGCAGGCAAACCTTGACAGTAATCTGATGATGACCTAGATCCCTCCACAGCTGCAATTAGTCGCGGTGTTGCTGGTTCCGACGAGCTGTTGGAAAACTCTGCTTCAGGTAAACTACTTGATGGTGACATGCACACCGAGGCACTCATAGAGCGTGTGAACTTCCCTTGTCCATATACAATCCGTCGTTCTTGAGGTGTCTGTGCCTCAAGGACGCCACTATTCTCAATCTTGGACTCAATCTTTGACGTATCAACCATTCTGGTGTCATCAAGAGTCAACAATTCAGTGGTCAAAGTAAGATTCTTTGAAATCTGAACATCAGCCAGATCGAAAGCAACAGCGTTGAATGAACCAGACACAGAAGTCATCACTGTTAAATCACCACATGGTTTCTCATCGATAAACAGGTTGCGCTCACCACCAGCACGCTCATCATGGTCGACGTGACCAGATGGACTCTCCGCGACAAAGTCCCAATCAAAAGCACGCCCAGTCCTTGCGAGACGCCGCTGTGCAGCCCCGCTGACGGAGAGGGAGAATCGCAGGGGCTGAGGGGATGGTGGCGTGACGACCAGCTCCGCCGCAGCACAGACCGCGCCAAAAGTCCACGCAGGCTTCTGTGGCGGTGTACTGACAGCGACGGATTGGTGCTCTGTTTCATTCTCAAGTTTCTCCTCAGCTCTCACACTCAATGATCTAATAACCGACACGGACGAATCACTTCGATGTGCGTTTACTTCCAAGGGTGGAGTGCTGCTGTCGAAAGAAAGTGTGCTATCCGCATGCGCAAGTGGTGAACTCAATAATTCTGATGTATTTTCCGATGGGAGTGTGTCCGGGAGGCCGGTAGAGTCGCGTGTCGCATCTCTCTGAACCCCGCTGGGTGATTCCACGCGGCCAGACGATGTGGAACCCGAGGTCCGCGTCAGGGGTCGGAGGAAGGACCGAAGACTGCTGGGCAGCCCCCTGGAGCCGCCTGGAGCGTGAGGGCGAGCCGACTGCTCGCTGTTTCCGTGAAGAACAGGCTTAGTTGACTCAGTCCGACTGCTGTCTGCGCTACTCGCATCAACAGACTGTCGTTGTTTAGCATCCAATCCATTTTGCTTGCTATTCCTTCGACGTTTTAGTTCCCCGAATCGGATGGTAGCGCTGTTGGATGCCTTTGATGTAAAGTCCCCATCAGTTCGTTCAAATGAAACACCCTTCGGTGGCAGGCCAGCACGATATTCATTAGGCGTGCCGACGCATTTCTTCCCGGATAGATTACCACCTCGGTGTCTTCGAATCCACGAATTATCCAAACATTTCCTTCTTCCGTGATCCATGCCGTCACTCATGACGTCATCACTCACATCACTATCACACAAATCGCCTGCACGCCGAGGCCCTGGCGAAGAGTCGGTCGACTTGGGGGCTGGGGCTGTGTCAGCAGAAGGGAGCGGATGGCTCGTGCGTCTGAATATCGTGAGGCTGTGCGCCAGGGAGTGGGCGGAGTGGTTACACGCCCCGGTGAACTGCTGTATGAGGCTCCTACCGCTGGACAACGTCTTACTGCTGGAGTGCGTCTTGCTGTCAGAATGTCTGCGGGCTCCAAACTGCATCTTTGGCTCGCTGCAGTCAGTTTGCGTCTTGCTCTCGAACTTGCTTTTGCCATCGGAGTGCGAATTAGGCTTACTTGAAGAAAGATTTTGAGAGATCTTACTTACAATAATAGTGGGTGTCTTGGTTTCAGAAAGTGCACGACGACTCTTACTGATCCCAAATAGCGTCCTGCTGCTGCTGGAGTTTGTTTTACCGCCGGAGCTGCTCGTCGCATTCCAGGCGTGCTGATCAGCGAGCAGTCCGTTGGACGGGAGGGCTGGATGGAGAAAATTGGACGTGGATGTAGCAGCACCCCTGATGTGGGTCGATCCTTCCGTGTGCGGCGGGTTCATCGCTGAGACTGAAAAACTTAAACAACCAAGCGTCAAGTTCATGCAGAGCGAAGAGTTGGAATCTTCGTCAGTCGTGACGGTTCACCATTGCAAAAGCAGCCAAGCCTTCGAGCGCTTTTGTAGGTTACAGCCTGCCTAGGTCTATTTCACATGCATTAACTATTGTATTAGACGTTCAGCGACGATGACTCGTTTTAGTGTTTCATTTGACTTGCTAATTTTAGAGTTCGCACCTAGAAGGCCTCCGAGCCAGATAATTAATTTGGTTGAAGCATCGAACTTAACGTTAAGTAATATGATCAAATAAAATCTGATTGTTAAAAGTAAAAGTGCCTCGAGATCTGATCCTCTAAGCTAAATCCAGTCTAAGCCAACAGTAGCCAACAGTGTATTATGCGTAGGCCTACACGCAACCTGCTACACTTTACCGCGCGGCGAGACTGAGTGTAGGCCTACAATTCCGGCAAACGTATGTATGTATATTGCACTTTTAACGCACCAAAAATATGTCATGCAAACGGAGATGGAAAAACATCATTTGCTTGAATCGTAGGTGCGGGACAAACGATGTTTGATTTATTCTCATTTTAAAATTTAAAGTTTGCACGATATAGGCTGGGCCTACAACATGATACTGATGATAAGCCTACACGTACATACACGTATTCTATTTGTAGGAGACGTCGCGCGGTAATTAGCATCCTACACAATGCATGAACACCGAACAGCGAGCTTCAGGTCTATAATATAATCTACACATAAGCCCACACGTATTGTACTTGCGCGAGTAAGCATCGAGCCTAAACATTTGATCTCTGATGGGAAACTGCGCATCTTCTCACGCAACCCCCCACCAACCTCTCCCCCTTCTCATCTAACAATGAGCGCGTTTTGAAGGCATTTTGCAGCCGTTTAGCGCACAGGCCTTGCTCACAGATTACAAGCCTCGAGTGCCTGCTTTTATGCGCTTCATCTATCAAATGGCATTACTGTAGTTTTGTCATAATTATACGTTAAAAAAATTCGATCGGTTCCATTGTCAACGCTTTAAAACTCCCTAACGCCTAACTCTGAACGGCTAAGTTATCTTTAATTTCAGATTTGCTTCAGACTCAAATCCAGCGTACATGTACATGTAGGCAGGGCTTCAGTTAACTGGCTTCTCGGCGTATATTACGCCAGAAAATCTAACACGGCTGGAAAGAGGACTAACTTTTCAACAAACTACATATGTTGCGTATCAAAACAACATAAGTATCTTGTCGTAATAAACTGAGAAAGATGAGAGATAAAAGTCGTCGATTTTTAAACTTAAAAATCTAAATTTACTTCAAATTTTACAGTATTTTTAAATTTATTTGTTCAGCAACAATAAGCTACACACCGCTCATCAATCACTTTCTTAAATCATTCGTCATCAGCAACAATACATCATCTTTTGAGGCAAAGAGAGACCGAGAAGCAGAGTTTATTAAATAAAAGTCATCAACTTGGCAAAACACAAATTGTAGCCTGCTTGGAGTTGTAAGCGCATCTAGACAGCGAGTCAGAGGATGATACCCAACGCTCAGCACTCCGAAATGATATCACCCCATAATATAACAGAGCAGTGCCCAGCCAGTCCGTATATTCAACACGACAAATATGCTGGAAGAACCACAGACATAAATATACTAGAATTTGCACCAAGGCAGAAACTGCTGATCAACGAAAATAGTAAAATTGACATTAAAAAAGTGCATGTAGACTACACAGCAAAGAGCAAAAACCATTCGCTCGAATGTGTAAATAAATTAACTAAACAAAAGATTTAATTCTCTATTAAATTCTGGCACGCATTAGTAAAATGTTGAACACACGGTAAGCGACGAGCGATAGGACAAAACTAGGTCAGCGGTGAGCACCTATCCACTAATAGGAGCCCAGCAGTCAAGTATTGCAATGCTACAGGCCACAGCCAAGTGAACCTATGGCCAGCACCGGAAGACTACGTAACTGGACCACACGACGGGTCTATTTGCATGCATAAAAACTATACGACATGCATGATGCCATGAAAAACAAAATGACATGCATATTGCACAAGCGTAAAACCTTTTGGGACGCGCAAACATCAGGATGTGTACAGCAGAACTTCTGTTGAATATTTAGTTACAAAATGTATGCGCCAGTCAGATAAATGTAGAGGCAGTAACATGCATGCAGTGCATAGGAGTAGAACTGTCGCCGTAACCACAGCGCAAGTCTCCAGCATAGCCCCGGCACGTATCAGCAGCAGTAAAATGGCCATAGCAACAAGTCTCGGCACCGCGTCAGCGTGATCAGCAGCAGCAGTGAAAGCATCCATGCATCCAGCAAACAATGCATCGCTGTACATTACACACTACAAAAATATATACGCTGAGCGCGAGAAACACTGCACCAAATACTTATTCTTTCTCCGTCTCTGATATGTGATAGTCTCGCACAACGACCGATCACAACTGTCCGAATTAGGTCAGTTCAATATGAAAAACGTATCATAATAAATCAGCTGGATATTTCACGACCACCAGACTAGTGTGAGTCAACACACATGAATCAATCAATCACTCATCTTGCAGATCAATTTATAGGTCAAATAAATAGGTCACGTCAGACGACGTCGCGCCGGACGACCTTGTCGGAGCGATGAGCGAGCTCAAGGTTCTCTCGGGACTTGACGAGCACTTCGTGTGTCTTGGCAACTAGAGACAGAAATATAGCACAGCATCTTGGTTACTAGAGAAAGAAATATATCACACTTAATAGTCTTGGCGACTAGAGACTAAAATACGATTCAGATATCTCAAATAAATGCTCTAAAATAAGGATCAATAACAAGAGACCCAATCGCCAGGAGACACTGACTCTGTTCGGCGATGTTTGCCTCCCTCGCTGTGCTCACTCCCCCGCCGCCCAGAGCTTCCACCTTGCGCCGATGATTGTCTGCCAGTCGGTCATGTGCCGCACGCATGGCGACCTTGGCTCGCGCGTAGCGCTGCTGCAGCGCCACATAGCGCTCCTTCACCTGCACCAGCTGCAACGTAATCAGCAGCAGTGCTATGCACGGGCTAGCACTACACAAGGGTTAGCACTACACAAGGGTTAGCACTACACAAGGGTTAGCACTACACAAGGGTTAGCA
>JAQIWG010002256.1:0-20983 GCA_034695025.1 Chamaedrilus cognettii | reverse complement strand
ACTGGGTTTCGTGCATGCCGTGCATGAAACCCAGTTAAGGAACAAGCCGTGCATGAAACCCAGTTAAGGAAATCGTTGTCATGACAACGGTCATCCATCTGCCTTAACACGGTTGAATGCAAAATTGCATACAAAATTGCATGCAATATGCATGGTTAAAAGAGACCCTTACTGCTCGTTCTCGCGTGTCGGCGTAGGCCTGCACTAAAAACTAATAGCGAGTGGCAATATGGTGGATCGATGAGATCAATTGTCTGCATGATTAATGCAATGTCCAGTTCTTGTTCTGAAGTTTTTGCTTCATTAACGTGGTTATGCTTGCAGCCCGACAGGTGCTCAGTCCAATAGCCACGCAGCCCGGGGGCTGGATGAACAAGGGGGAGTTTCGCGGCTACGTTCGCAAACTGGCCGAGAGCTCCAGGACTACCATCACTGCTCTCACCAAGTTCCTATTGGCCAGCAAGAAGGTCAGTTCAGCTTTCTATTGGCCAGCAAGAAGGTCAGTTCAACTTTCTATTAGCCAGTAAGAAGGTTAGTTCAACTTTCTATTGGCCAGCAAGAAGGTCAGTTCAACTGTCTATTGGCCAGCAAGAAGGTCAGTTCAACTTTCTATTCGCCAGCAAGAAGGTCAGTTCAATTCTCTGTTATTTTTTAACTCATTGTATTCGTTTTCTGAAAATAACATGCATGGCAATTAGAATTAAAAGTAATTCGGTTTTTAGTTTGCATCCAATAGTTCGGTACGTTGTAGAGACGCTGTGCAAGTAATGATGCGCACTTCTTGTATTCGGTGTGCAAATGGACTGATTATAAATACAAGATGTTTGATGTACGTTTGTTTGTCGTACTGCAGCAGCCCGACACGTTGATAGAGAACCGCGGTGCGGCGCGCCAGCGCTGGCTCGCCAGCATTATCCTCACCGCAGAGACCAGCATCGCGTATATCGAACCCGTCTACAAGGTGCTCTTCTACGCTCTCCAAAAGGTACTGCCTCGATTGAATTCTTGTCACAGGTAATAATTATATTAACGGCTAGGCGCTGTGGTGTAGTGGTTAAGGTATTGGGTTAGTCCCAGAGACCTGGGTTAAAGTCCCGGCGCCGCCAACTATGAAACCACGTTACAGACTCTTCAGGCTTCGTCTAGGCTGTTAAACACACAAGTGTCGCCAGCTGCTAGCCACAAGGATAAATGTATCACGTATTGCTGTGCGTATGATAAATGTCTTATGTATTGACGTGCATAGGATAATTTAATCACGTATTGACGTGCATGATAGATGTATCACGTTTTGATGTGCGTAGCATTGTTATATCATATATGATGCTGTGATAAGTTAAATGTATCACGAATTTACATGTGTAGAATAAATGTATCATGTATTGCCGTGCGTATGATAAATGTATCACTTATTGACGTGCATATGATATATGTATTACGTATTGATGCTCGTATGATATATGTATCATGTATTGACATGCGTATGATAAATATATCACGTATTGACGTGCATAGGATAAATGTATTACGTATTGACGTGCGTAGGGTAAATGTATCACACATGACGCCGCGTGTAGGATCAGAAGATCCACGGAGACTCTAAACAGCTCAACGTGTCGCTGGCTCTCCTGGTGCGTAACCTAAAGGAGCCGGAGCGTGGCGCGTACGCTCTCAAATACGTTGCGGCCTCCCAGGAGCATGCGCATCATGTGCTGGGGAAAACCCTCTATCGCGATATGAAGGCCGTCAGGTGAGTCGGCAATCCATTGATCACGCATTAATGTGGAAAAATGAGATTAGGGTTAGAAATTAGAATGAGGGTTTTGCATAGAGTTAGCGTAGGGCTAGTTTAGGGTTAGTTTAGGGTTCGTTTAGGGTTACTTTTGGGTTAACTGCAGTGTTACTGTAATGCTTTATTTGCAAATGTATTCAAATAATTTTATCACAGAGCCATAGTTGAATGAAAGTGATTAAGTAAATTGTGAGCTATGGTTTTGTGCGCAGTTTCAATCAAAGTGATTAAAGAAATATGCATTGTGCATTCTGGTTTTGTGTGCAGTTTCACAGCTGTGGAGACTGGCAGGCCCGTCTACATCCCGAACATTGACAAGCACTCGGACATACATCTCTGGGACTCGGCGAAAAAGACCAAGCAGCTGGTCAGTGGCTTCTTCCATTAAATAACCCCTCGACAGTGGATAATCGGGTATCTAGTTTAAAAAAATTAATTTTGGAGACAGCAGGAGAGATTTTTTCTAAATAAAGGATGCGGTAATACTGGGACAATGTGGTCTAATATTCAATATGTCAAGTATACAATGATGCATAAATGATTGCTCTAAACTGCTTTCTTTCAAAACCGCTTTCTGTATGTAGTCAGCTGCACTTCTACCGCACCTACGATTCAAGCAAATGATATTCTTTCCATCTCCGTTTGCATGACATATTTTTGGTGCGTTACAAGTGCATACACACACGCGAAGCAAATGCATTAATATGAAAAAAGATTGAAATTCCCTAGTATTCGATAGGCGCTAGAAAAAAATTCCGAAACATGCTACTAACATTCAATTACTAAATATTGATAGCAGATTCAGATTCTTCGTACCAAATACATGTATACTCTAATGCTATACCTCTCTACACAACGGTCTACCTGTATATGATGAAACTGTAGTAGGTTTGTTTCTACGGACTAGTCTGCTCTTTAGTCTGAAGTACCAAAATTTGAGAAGTGCTATTTGCTGTGAAACAGTTGGCTACTAAATTCAGGTAGACTCATTCATAATGTATATCCTTAAAAAGAATTAGCCTTAAAAATTTTTGTTACAGTTTTTCTGTGTTAGTTATGGTAACCAGATCAGAAAAACTGTAACAAATTGATTTTTAATGAGATTTTTCAAGCGGCATTTCTTTCCAAATATGCCCCCAGGATCTGCTCGGTTCCTTCCTCGTTGTACCCCTCGTCGACAAAAACCGGCGCGCCTTTGGCGTTCTCACTGTCGACACCCTGCACGCCCTTCCGCCCCCCCTGTCCATCGCCCCGCTCTTCTCCCCCCAGAGAGAGTCCAAGCGGCGGCTGAAGCGCCCGCGAGGACTGTCCGTGGCGCCGCCAAGGGAAAGCAGCGGCGGAGGCAGCAGAGGACAGTCGTCGCACTTGGAAAGTCCGAAGAGGGAATCCACGCATGATACGCTGCATAGGAGCAGCGCGGGGGAGAAGTTTAAGGTGGGTCTGTGGGAGTGTGAGGGTTTAATACCTCATTGGTCTTGCTGCATTGTAGTGAAGAAAAATTATGAAAAATGCTTCGAAAAAGCTTCATGCCAGACAAAGTTGTCGAGGCTCACTGTGTGTTGAGGAGAAGGCTGGAGTGGATGCTTTGCTAAGCAGTCACAAAGTTGCAAAGTCTCAAAATCGCTAAGTCGCAGTAACAAAGTCGCAAAGTCAACTAGCGCATTTCAACTAGAATATACGACTAGGGGTTAAGGTGGCTCTCTGTGAGTGTGGGTGTTTATGGTGGATCAATATGAGTGTGCGTGTTTATGGTGGATCAATATGGGTGTGGGTGTGTAAGGTAGATCTATATGAGTGTGGGTGTTTATGGCGGATCTATATGAGTGTGGGTGTGTAAAGTGGGTTTGTGTGCGTGTGGGTGCTTAAGGTGAGCCTACGCGTTATTATGTGGGTATTTAAGATGGGCTCACACAAATGTGATAAGGCGGGTTGACACACTTGCGCAGTGCCAGGGTTGTCTCTGTCAGCGCGTCGATCGCTAAGGGTTGGGCTACACAGTGCAAGAGCTGTCTCTGCCTCGATTTGTGCAACGAGTGGCTGTGAAATTTGCCTCCTGCAAGCGGGGGAAAAAAACATTTGGCTTGCAGCCTAGAGCTCCCTGGGCGAGTCGTAAAAGGCGACTTAAGAAGGGGAAGTGGTCCTATGGCCATTCCATTGCACAGAACCGGGCTGTATATAGTCTTTGTTACCGCATATGGTCGTTAAACTACAAATCTCCCCCCTCCCCCCTGTTGTGGAAGGATGGTGTGGCGCCAAGAATGACGTCCCATCAACTCCAGGGTAGCGAGGTGCAGGGCTCCTCGCCCGTCGCCTCACCCTCGCCGTCGGGGGGGATCATGGGGGCGGCGGGGGCGAGCCCCAATGCGGGGCAGAGAGACGATGGGAGGAAGTCGGGGAGCGGCAAGGTGGGTTCTTGCGAGAGTAATAGTATATATATGGAATAATTATACTATTTAAAATATAATTATAATAGTTATTAGGGTTAGGGTAAGGGTAGTAGAGTCATTATAGTGAGTTCTAGCAGGAATATTAACGCATGGAATAGTTGTATTATTAATACTTTATTGCTTGTGGTAATTTTTTTTTTTCAGTGTTTGTATTATACTGTATTATTACAATTGATAGTATCTTTTACAAAAAAATGCTATGTGACAGAACGATGAAGAAGAATTTCTAGTTAGTTTTGTTTTCCGCCCACACAGCGCCGGGTGACGCTGACGGTGGGGGGACCGGAGGGATTGAAGAAAAAGGAACAGGATTTCAGTCTCGCTCCAAATGAAGTCTTCTTCTTCCAGGTCCGTCCACTCAGTCCACTTAACATCATCATTCTCTAACTGTTTACCAATGTAAGCGTAACAACTAATAACTGCCATTTTTGTGGTCTGTGGACTTGTTTTCTACAGTCTATTGAACAGTTAAGCATTCACATGAGACATTATATAATTTTCAAAGTAAAAATGTATAGGAACTTCTTATGTGACTTATCTGTATATGCCCTTATATTGTACTGCAGTAATAAACGTAACAGAATATATAGTGACAAGATGCGTGTTCATTTCAAATATATATGATGCTAAAATTTAATGCCTGTTACGCTTGCCGCTGCAGGGCGTTGCGAAGGCGTTCAGCATCGCCTATCACTCAGTGCAGCGCAAACAAAGATTGCTTCAGGTCAGGCCTTTTGTTTTTTGTAATCAATTAATCAGTTAAGAAATACCGATGACAGGAATCCGTCAAATCAACTGATTGTCTGGCCCAGTACGTATAGGCTTCATTACCTTGGCTAACATCGTGTAAGATAACCCTGCAGATTGGGCAGCAGGAGAATAGGTCAGCAGGCCAGAGCTCCCCGGGGGATTCGTAAAATGTGACAGGCAGGGAGGACTGTAATGGTCTTTGTTACTACACACGGTCTTTAAGTCCTAAAACCGCAAAAACCAATCATGACCGCGTGCTGCATGCCGCTCATATCAGGGGCGCGTAAAGTAGACAAGCGCTTAGTGTCAGCAAACTAAGCAAGCGCATCAGGCATGTTAAGTAGACAAGCGCTGAGCGTCCGTGCTGAGCTTGCTTTCTTGGTAAGCCAAGTGAATTGATAGGGTTGAAGAGGGGTTCCTCATTATCGCTCACTACGGACTATTGTGATTCTATATCCTATAATGCAACGGATAGTCACTTAATCATGAGGTGTAAAATGATCAATCACGATCAAGTTCGTTTTCTTATGGACACAGCTGTTTTGGAAGCGTGTTATTGGAGACAGATTTGGCACATTTAGTTGCTTAGTAAGCAAGCTAAGCACTTTGCTTGTCTACTTTACGCGCCACAGGTGTGCGAGGTGGCCGCCCTGCCATGGCTGCAGCGTCTCAGTCCCTCGGTTGAGTCCACGTTCTACCTCATCGAGCCGAACCCTCGACGCCTCACCGACATTGTAGTCATTGCCATGTTGCGCTGTCCCAAGGGCGGCTTGGTGGAGAAACTGGCGGAGCCCGTCGAACTAGATAGAGTCAACAACATCTTCAGGTAATAACAATAATTACAGCGATAATAGTGAGTGTTTTGTACGGTTAGGCGTCCAGGGACATCATCGGGGATCTGAGTGTTGGAGGGTCAGGACCAGGTGTGTTGGAGAGTATCGGAGATTCTCCATCTGTTTTCTAATGTTCCGACGATTCAAGCAAATGATGTTTGAATGAAATTTGATTGTTGAAATTTGAAATTTGAACGTTGACATTTTTTGTTTGAATGTTGTTTGAGTAAATGATTCAGTAAATGATGTTTTCTCGCTCTCCGTTTGCACGATATATATTTTTGGTGCGCGTTTGTGGTGATATTGTTTATGTTTAGTTACAAGTACAACGTACACACTTACCTACCTTTCACTGGCAGTATGAAACCATGGCTACCATGATGAGCTAGTGTCGGCTCACCATCGCAAAGTGTCGCTAGATTAGGTAGTCGGAGTGTTTATTATTGCGGTTGACGGCAGGAAGGGCATCTGACCAGTAAAATGCTGTTCAGGCCGATCATGTCACGATAGTGACGACTTGTATAAGTGTACATGTATGTATGAAAGTGACGGTGAGAATAGAGAATATTTATGGTCCTATAGTATGTTGAAAGTCTTGAGTGGTAATGATAATTACTAAAGACATTATTAATTATCCACACATGGTAAACTCAGTTATTTGATGCTTGTGCTCATATATTTCACGCAGTCTCGATTCTGGTATGTATTGAAATGTATATTATCTTTATTAAGCCTGTCTTTATTAAGCCTGTCTTTATGAAGCCTATCTTTATTAAGCCTTTCTTTATTAAGCCTTTCTTTGTTAAGCCTTTCTTTATTAAGTCTTTATTTATTATCTTTATACATGAAATGCGACAAAGTGTGTAAAATACGCTGCACTATTTGTTTTTAAATCTTTGTTCTTTTCGTGCTCTTTCAAAAGAATATGTCAATAAGTGCCGATATCAATTGTGCCAATAAGGTACGTGTTGCTTGCAGAAATTCAATGCGTGGAATCTGCAAATGCCTGTTGAATATTCAGTAGTTTGTGTGTGTAGTTTAGATACTATCTACAGTTATTTTCAGCAGCATTGTGCTGTGTCTGTGGCATTTCGTCTTCACAGAATTTGTGCATGCGATATAATCAAGTGCGCTATCTATTCTGCACGTATCTCACTTTTTCAACCTGATCTATAATACATTACAACCTTCGATAAATCTTCGACATATTAAACGTATGCATTTTTGATTCATGTCGAATCGTTGTTTTTCTAAAATTGTACGTATTATGATGTCATATTAAGATGCTCGCTAGTTAATTCGTCTAACTGATTATTTTTAGCGCAAGTACCTGTTCCACACTGAGTGCCTGTTTCGCCCCAGCGAGTATAAGCCCAATTTTAAAATTATTATTATCATGTTCCGATTATAATTATTACATGTTCCGCTGTACAGTGAGTACCTGTGCCGCTGTACAGTGAGTGCCTGTGCCGCTGTACAGTGAGTACCTGTGCCGCTGTACAGTGAGTACCTGTGCCGCTGTACAGTGAGTGCCTGTGCCGCTGTACAGTGAGTGCCTGTGCCGCTGCACAGTGAGTGCCTGTGCCGCTGTACAGTGAGTACCTGTGCCGCTGCACAGTGAGTACCTGTTCCGCTGTACAGTGAGTACCTGTTCCGCTGTACAGTGAGTACCTGTTCCGCTGTACAGTGAGTAGGCCCACTTGTTCCACCTTACAGCGAGTACCTGTTCCGCTGCACAGTGAGTACCTGTTCCGCTGTATAGTGAGTACCTGTTCCAATGTACAGCGAGTACTTGTTCCGCTGCGCCGCGGCCTCTGAGATCGTGCTGGACGAGGCGTACATGAAGTCTCACATGGCGCTGCCGGTACGCGACGAGGCAGGTCGCGCCGCCTTCGTGCTCGACGTGTGCGTGAGCGCAGATCAGGTCTTGCCGCCGAACGCTGAGGAGGACTCCATGGGGCTCGTACGCCATCTAGAGACGGCCCTTGGGGAGCTGGCGGAAGAGACGGAGCTCGGCAGGAGGAGCGTGCTCATCGGTGGGGATGAAAAAAGTTTGGCAATACTGTCTAACACGGTGAAATAAAACAGACTAACGCCTGCTCTGAATCTTAACGTATGGATTAGACTGTTATTGATTAGGTTTAGAGGTTGTGTTAGTTTAGGGCTAGTTTTGGGTTAGTTTAGGGATAGGCTAGGGTTAAGTTCAGATTTAAAGCTGGTTTTAGTCGATTTTATTCAGGCATTAATTCAAAGATAACTACAAGAATTTATCCACACTGGGGAGGATTGTGAATGACGATCACAGTGAAAATGCTTGTGGAATTAGTCGCCATGTAGTCAGCCTTGATTATTATTTTCTGTAAAAAAACAAACAAATTCAGATCCGTAGTCTGAAGTCCCGCGCGTGCTTGCAGCCGCCGACAAGCTTGACGACGAGACGCGCCTCGCCGCGCTGTTTCACCGCGGCCTCCTCGTGGACGCGCGTCACCGCATTCTGCAGAACAACGGACTCGACACCCTCGTCTTTGTCCGCCGCACCTCCGACATAGCGCACCCGCTGAGTGATGACGATCAAGAAGAAGAAGAAGAAGAAGAAGACGAAGAAGAAGAAGAAATGGATGAATCGCTGCATGTGCTGCCCGCGCTGAGGATCATTGAATCGAAACCAGGCTTCAGCGTTAGGGACTTGTCGCCGCAAAACCAAACAGATAAAGGGTCTATGGCGGACCCCCAAGACAGGGGTACAAAGCAAAGCCTTCACGTCAAGGGTGAGAAGGAAAGCCTTCAGGTCCAGGGTTCAAAGGAGAACGTTGAGAATAAGGGTTCAAAAGCAAGCCTCCAGATTGCAGTTTCAAAGCTGAGCGTGAGAAGTAAGAAATCGGGTCAGAGCCTGCTGAGCAAAGGAGAGTTGGTGCAGGGGCTGCAGGCGCCGACGTCCATGCTGGAAGTGGAAGAAGATGAAGCGGAAGAAGAGATGCCTGAGATAGTGAAGAACGTGCTGAAGGCCGCGCTGGTGATCGTGCAGCCGAGCGCGGTGCGCAGTCGCGCCATCTACGACTGGGATCTCTGCAAGCTGGTGAGCAGAGAAAAAAAAACGAACGATAAATATATTCCAATAATATAAAAAATCTACAAAAATTAACTTCCAAATTGAATTTAAATCCATCAAAATTTACCATTACGCTCCAGCGACTCGCTCATACTGTCAAACATGAAATTTGTGCATGCGTGTCATTTTTGTGAATTTCTCAAATCGGTAAAACTTGACAAAATGACATGCGTGAAAAGAAAGCTGCTGCTGGAGCTATATATAATGGGCAACCCTCAGAAACGCCAAAATAAATTCATCTTAATTTCTAGGAGGCAGAATCGCCAAAATCACTTTCATCAAATATTTTATGTTTGACAGTCGTTTAGTTTTTTTTTTGATCGTTTGACAAAAATGAATGATTCAAGGATGTGTTGCGTGTGTGACAGCTGTTCACGCAGCAAGTTGTCGACGCGATCATTCAGCTCGATCCCACTGACGAGAACCGAGCCAGCATCCTCCTCCCAGTCGTCCACAGAATCCTCTACGGTAGAAATCCTTCTGCTTCTTTTTTTCTTCTTTTTGTTTTAGACCGGACAATTTAATTAACGTGCTAAACAACGCCGTGTCATGACCCTAATCATCTCTAGGTACACCACCCGATATAATTATAAGGCTGAATATTTTTTTTTAGATCAATTCTTCTCTTTTTGCAATGTGTTTAGTATCAGTTATTTGCATGCGCATGTGTATACAATGAATACAGTATCAGTTCTGTAATACTACGGATACAGTGTCAGTGTGCGCGCGTGCAGGTGTGACGTACGCGCTGGTGCAGCAGCACCCCTCCCCCGCGCTGCACTGTCTCTACGACTGGGTCTGCATCGTGATCTGGCTTGTCGAGCGCATGAATCAGTGCGGCGCTCCAATCGCCGCACCACTTGCCGCGAATAAAAGTATTAGCTCGTCTATGACTACTTCTTCTTCTTCTTCTTTCCCATGCGTGCTTGTGCACACATATGCCTCTATATGTACCCCAGGCAGAAGTTGATTTCAAATTTGTGCATTTTTTGGTGGTGTTCAAGATTCGGACTCTATCGATTCAATTTTTCAGATAAATTCCTTAAATTTGGCGCATGCAATTCCATTTACAATATGCACAAGCTAATATAAAATTTTAAATATGTTTTTAAGCTAAGTGGTGTATTTCTTACTTCAGCATTGTACTTGACCTAGGCTATTTGGCCACCCGATATATTCGCATAGAAACTAATAAACCTCGCCTAAAATTTGAGCCATTTCCCATCAGGTTTTTTGCAGATCATCCAGGATAAAAGATATAAGAATTGCTTTGCTTTGCTTTGCATTGCTTTGGAATGCTTTGTGCATGCAATGTCCTTTTTTTCTGATGTAGGCCCCTACTACGTAGTATTCTATTTTTTTCTCTGTTGCAGAACCTGCACAAGCAAAGATGGAGAACAAACAATGATCAAAGTGGAACGGCTGGATAAACCAGTGCAATGTCAACGATCGACTAACTTTTGTGATTTTTGTTTGTACTCTTAATTCAAAAGTATTTGTCGATTTTAAAATGCCACATCCAGTATTGTAATGTGCTTAGCGCAGATGTGAAATAATTTTGATTTTAAGCTTGGTTAAATTAAATGTTCTTGTGAAAGTTATTTGGACTTGGCAATGACGTCAAAGGTACATGCATGCCCTAAGTTCTTCGATTTTGTATTCTACAATTTATTTTGCATTCCGATTTTTTTTGTATTTTATTTTTTTGTTATAATTTACGCACTACTGGACATGACGTTTACCATATGATTCATACAACACTAATTTGTACAGTCTTAATTATTAATATTTTGGTCGATCGATGTGCATGACTTCCAGCTTATTTACAACTTGATTATTCAATCTTTCATTCATGATTTTTTGTAGTAGTGGGCCTACTCTGTGCCTGGAATTTCTTTCAAAATTCGTAAACCTTTTGCTATCAATGTAAAAAAATGATATCCCCAAGAAATGCATCACTTAATAATGTGTTTTTAAAATGTAATGCCCGACCCCCACTCCAACCCCTCCCCCCCCCAATGCCAATTTCATTGCCGATCGTTGTGATTTGTTGTCAAATATACTGTCCGTATCATTGATCTTGCATTTTAATGGTTATCATAGTTACGCACACGCGTCAAAATGGCGAGGCTAGTGGGATAAGAAAGAAAAACAAAATTGAACTAATAGTTGTTTGGCATGACGTTTTCATTAGTTCTAGATTAGTCTTAGTATTATAAGACGCGTTTTGAAGCGGAAATAAATTAAACGTCTGTTTAGGGGAATTTTGATCACTAATGAGCGTTAAGCGAAAAAAATCAACCATCAACCATTATGTCTACGGAGCAAATGGCGTAAGTTTAACTTTCTTTTATGTTTTTGAGATTGACCTCATTATTTATTTAAATTTAGGATCATCTTATATTTTTTATCAAATTTGACTCAGTTTTAATTTTGGATTGTGTTTGTGAACACATGCAACATACTAGTAACATTACAGCAGGTAATTAATTGTTCGCATTGATGCTACGCGATGACAAATAGATTTAAATTTGAGAAGAATAAATGCACACGAAACAATATTCTTTGATCTCGTTGCCGTCCCTTGTTCAGGGCCGCAGGGGCGGAGGGGCTGAAGGTCGCGCGACTTAAGGCCTACCTGCGCCAGGTCTGTGACAACGAGCGCCGTGCGCTCGAGCGAAACGACGCGCTGCTGCGCGACGTGTCGCGAATGGACGAACACGCCGCTGCACTTGCGCGCAAATCTGCTCAACTCTACGCAATCAAGGTCTTATCATCCGTCGCGTTACTACTACTGTGGAGCAGACGCCCCTCCAGATAAATGATCTACTCTTCCTGCTGCCCCCCAATATGGCAAAACCACTAGTCTTCTCCAGTTCTGGGTTCCGTACACGTGTGTTTTCACGTACGTAAAAAGTTAGTGAAGTTGTAAAAATTGCAGTGCTCAGTTATGGCACGCGGTATTTTTTTAAGTTTGAGTTTTTGTCTTGTATTTTCAATGTTTCTTGTGTGTATTGAAATTGCGACTGTATTTATTTACATAACAAATTGATTTAATTGGACAATTTTTGCAGCTTATAATTATGTTGGAATGGTGAAATTGTTCTTCTTTTAAATAATTTGTTCATTGTCAATCATTTAACTAAAACTTAAGTAGACTTTCGGAAAGATACTTATCTCTCGTCTGTGTGTGTGTTAGGTGGAATATGAGGCTCATCTGGAAGCCTTGTACCCCAATTGGAGAGAGAAAGCACTGCAGCGACTTCTGCCTCCTCAGGTCAATTCTCAGTGGCCCTTGATCAGATTTCACTAAGATTACAATGCGCCTTTACCGTTAAACAATTACGGTGCGTCTACGTAATCAAAGTCAGCCTTGTAAATTTGTCAAACTCCCCCAAAAAATTCTTTATGCTTGCATGTATGCCTGATAGCGTCGCGATTTATCGGCGTACGAAATGTTGAAGCGTATTTGTTGTGGAATGTGTCATTGAAAAATAAATCACTGATTAACCTTTAATGGGACCTTGAATGGAAAATGCTGCTGGAATTCCAGTAAATGTTTTATGACTTAATGCGAATCATGCGTATTGTTTTAGAAACCCTTTGTGCCATCCCAGCCCCTGCCACAGCAGCAACAGCCCCCCTCGCAGCAGCCCCAGCACCCCCATCAACAATCACAGCCCCCTGATTCATCTACGTCAACCGCCGCCCCCTCTCATAGCACAACGCGTGTCCCCCAACCCGCCCCTGTGGGTTGGGGGTTAGGGCCTCCGATACCAGAAACCCTCCCAAAATTGTCAGACGCCTCGCAAAATCAGAAAGAGTCGAGTAGTTTGAGGCATGGGGATCAACCTGCCCCCCCTAGAGCCGATGTGCTTCATGACGTCACTCCAGGGCGTGATCCGTCTCCAGCTAATGCTTCAGTAGTAGCAGCAGCAGCAGCTTCACCAGTTGCTGCTTCATCGCGTGCTTCAGATTTTTCAGCAAGTCAGAGACTCGATGATCGCGAGATTTTGGAGCGCTCTGCGGATGCTGAGTGGCGTACGAGAAACGATGAAACCGATCTGAAGCAAAGCGCCCGTGCTGCAAATGCGCCAGATCCAAAATATGTCGGATCTGCGAAGTTTCACAGAAATGACATGAGGCCTGTAGAATATGAGGGTGCGGAAGTTTCTGGAAATGGTAGAGAACCTTCCGGTAATGTAATCTATGAGGCAGAACCAATTGATAACAGAACACATCAGGGAGGATACTACGAAAGAAACCCAGAATTATATAATCAAGAAAACCCTGAAGTATATATTCAAAGCAGCCCAGCAAGGCCAGCCTACCACACAGATCCTACAAGTCACGATCTCTCCACTGGCCTACAACAGCAGATTAACTTCTCCTCTGTGATTGGCTCACCGATGGCCGCCTCTAGCCCAAGGCCTGGCCCGGCTGTTGGTCCCATAACATCAGCCCTTGCTACGGGGCTATCGACTGGGGTTGCTGCAGTTCCAGCAGCAGTGGAAAGTCCTAAAAAAAGTCCTTCGGCGCGGTCTAATTCATCTCGAGCAAGCCCGGCAGGTTCTGCGGGACGCCTGGCAGGTTCTGCGGCAAGTCCGGCAGGCTCGGTGAGCAACCAGGAGTCAAAAGTTTCCGCGACGCGAAGTCCTCGAGCTTCACCCGGCGTCAGGGGTCAAGTTAAGCCTGCGATAAATGCTAGCTTGCCTGCGGTAGCAGCGACCCCAAGCCCTGCAGCTGTGGGCCCCGCTGGGGACAGTGGCCCCTCTGCGGACTTGGGGCCAACAGTGCCAGGTGCCAGAGAGAGAGTTGGAGGGCTAGTTGTGGGCCACCAGTCAGCTGTTGGAATGGAGTATGGGTCGGGGTTTGCGCCAAAAGCTGTCCAGAGTGCGCCACAAGTGCGCCACAACACAGATCATCAGATGGTTGTGGATGATGTGAGTGACTTGGATGACTTTGACGCTGCACCAGCCAATCGGCAATCGCTACGTGATCATGCCCCGACTGCCTCTGGTTCGTCGTCCAATCGCGTGCCGGACACGAATCGATCGTCAGCGAGTCGCGACGGGTTGGCGTCTCCTCTCCCGCCCGGCCTGAAAGGTACTGTAGCCACATTAATTTTAATTGGTTTGGATTTGTGATGACATGATTGGTTATATTCTGAGATTCTTTTGCTTGTGGTTTTCACTTTACAGTTTGACGATTTTATGATTTTTCCACCTAGATCTCTAGAGATTTGTTTCTTGCATGACATGATCTAATATAATTTAGCAATTTTCCAGATAAATCGTTAAAAATTCTAGAAATTTTTGATGTATCTGCTGGCATAATTGTTTATATTATTTGCATTGATCGTTTCGTAATCAGCGCGGAAGTGTGGCTTACGTTATATTTTTATTTCTTTTATTCTCTTTACCATGCATTGCTTCCTTTGTTCCTGGATCACACTGTAGACGATAGTGAAGATGATGATCTATTGGATACAGACAGAAAATCGTTTCTAGTCGCTCAGTACAATCCCAATATGGCTTCGCTTACGCGTGAGTTAATGAGTGCTTTATTAACTACGACTAACAACTCACCGTGCTTCGATATTGCTTCTTATTATAAGTTCTTAGCAAGCTTTCCAACACGCATTATTGTTGCCATGTGTTTATTGAATAGCCTCGTTAGTCAAGTCTGTAATTGTGTTATATTAGCATCAGCGGCGATCATAGTTAACTTGTTTTGTGCAATGTAATGTGCGCTTGATTTATTTCAATGATCTTAGTCACTTCATTTTTTGGGATTGGCTTTTTTTTTACCTTTTGTAAATGCCGTTTTCATGTTCACTATACATTGCAACATGTAATTGCTTAATATCCAAGTTTGAACATAAATAATTTTTTATAGTAGAGTTAAATTAGAGTAGTTTATGGTAGAGTAGTTTATGATAATCTGTTTGTATAGTAGCTTTAAAATACAAATTTGAAGCTAAGTGCTATTTTCATTAATTACTTTATAGCTACATTTGCACGCAATGAAACAGTCACAATATGTGATATATCTTTATCGTTGTGTGCTATAAAATTAAATATTGCGTCATGCAGAGACCTCGGCATACAGACAGCTGCTGGCCGGAGCTGTGTCGCTGAGTGGGGACATGGAAGTGACACAGCCACACACAGACACAGAGACAGAGGACGAGGTGGAGAGGGGCCTCAGGACACACAGCACGGCCATGCACAGGTACAAGCAGAGTGACAGTAGGAAGAACAAATAAAAGAACTGTTAAATACTCACATTGAGTGGATGGAAAATTTTGAAAGGGTTTTTCCTGCTGATTGATATTTATTTAGCTGAATGTGTATTTTGACTGATTTGGCAACGATAGTTTTCATGAAATTGAATCGTTGATTTCAAGCATTGCTTGTGAAAAAAGTGCTGCGCAGATTAGTGGCATTTGAATCATTACATGCTGGTTCAAACTCTGAACTGTTCTGTTCTTAGCTGTTCTGTTCCGAACTGAACTGTTCTGTTCTGTTCTGAACTGTTCTGTTCTGAACTGTTCTGCTTTGTTCTGAACAGTTCTGTTCTGAACTGTTCTGTTCTGAACTGTTCTGTACTGAACTGTTCTGTACTGAACTGTTCTGTACTGAACTGTTCTGTACTGAACTGTTCTGTTCTGCACTGTTCTGCTCTGAACTGTTCTGTACTGAACTATTCTATTCTGAGAACATGTTCTGTTCTGAGTGCATGCTTTGCTAAGCTTTTACCTTCCTTTTCTATTAATTTCCAATCGCTCTGAGGTGCAAAATTCAAGTTTATAAAGAAGCCATGAACTTTTCAAAATTTGTATATGACGAACAGGGAAAAATGAACAGGGCTCTACACCTCATTAATGGTTTTGCTGCATCGTAGAGACGCGAAATGACAAAAAATGCTTAAAAATAGCACCATCTTGCTACTGCATTAAAAAAAATTAATTCATTTGCATTTCTAAAAAATCGAAATACGGGTTAATTGTTTAAATTTATTCTAATGAGTATTCGTGTCAGCGTGTGGCTGTGTGCGTGTAGTGCGATGCGAACATCGATGAACTCCACAGGACAGCCTGGCGGCAGGGAGCACACCCTGTCTGGTTGGTTCTTTCTTTTCCTTTTCTGTTATGCGTTTCTATTTTTGGTTTCATATTTTATAGATATGCGCTTCAATATTTTACTGTTGTTTCAATACCCAATGCTTGCTTAGAGTTAGATACAGTTCGCTCTGATGGTGTGTTTATGACAGTGTCTAGTTTATATAATTTATTTTGTTGTTTTTTGTGTTATATGTATTTTTATCATGGCGTGTCTTTTTTGCAAACATTTGGCCTATCTCATTGAGCACACTCAAATGATCTCGCTCAAGTTAAACTGACAAGCCTGTCTCCCTGCTAAGTCATTTTGCAGTAATACTCTTTTTTTGCACGCGACTTTAAAGTATATTTAAAACCATGGTGCCCTCAACGCACTCTTTCGATTCGTTTGTTTTCCAACAGCCAGTCGCTCCCAAGACGCCGAAGACTCTGATGACTTTGAGTCCGACCTCAGCCCCTCCACCCTCTCTCGCTCCAACCGCCCCACCCCTCGGTCTCACACCGGCACGCTGTCGCCCTCTGGTGGGGGAGGGAGCGGGCTGCTGCCCCCCGTGGGGCAATTGCCCCCTGCGGCAGCTGCGGCTTCGGCAGCGTTAGCGAGGGCCATGGGAGGCGAGGAATTCTGGGATGACTGAGTGAGGATTGATGATTGATGAATTCTGGGATATTTGCAAAAGAGAGACAACTGGATTTCGGATCAAATTAAATTTTTACTTCGAACTTATGCTGGCGTTGGTGAAGATATGATGCATATATTATCCACGCTTTATTGTGTGGAAGAGAATTTGGACTTTTATTTGTTTGCAAGTTAGAAGAAAGTAGAATTAGATATAGGAAAGTTTAAGTGAAAATAGAAAATGTTATTACCGATTCCCTCAATGTACCTACCTATTTGTTCAGCCTATATTGTTAGAAATCATTTTTATGCGCTTGTATACGGTTGGTCAAAAGCGCTCTTTTGCAGCCAGTTTTTTATGTCAAATGAAAATTCAATGACTATTTAAGAAACGCTGCGCGATTGTATTGAATACGGAGCAAAAATTACAAATCGATAAAGTGTCGCGTTTGTGTCGTCGTGCAAACCGAACCGCTGTTGAGTGCCAAGTTGCGTAATGCTGCGTGGGTTCAATACTGATATTTTCGTAGCGAAACTAGTTGTTTGTAGAAAGCGCAGTTGATAGTAGCGTTGCGTTGTAGAACTGCGTGCGTTTTTGCCGGCTGCGTTTAATTCGTGACGTACTTGACGTTGCTGTTTGAAGTAAGTGGTTTATTTTGATAAACTGAATAATATAATGGCTATGAAAAAAAATCATGGCGTCAGTTACAGTATGCAGTAGACGCGTTTCGCTGATTTATATTTTTTTTATTAGTTAATTACCGTGCAATAGATTATGCTTTCCTAAAAGTCACAATCTTCTTACATTTTTTGGCTAACAAAAGCAGATATACATTCAATATTGCTTGTCAAAGTCACTCGAAAGCCAAAAAAAGCATGACAATACTTTCAAAATTGACGTGTTAAACAACAATGCAATACAAAAGTTCCACCTTCGAATAAAACTCCAAGATAGGAAGTTATTCACGAGGGAGTCCAATCTTGAAAAACATCCATCTGGAGTCATCACATAAAAATGGAACGTAAAAAATAAATGATGCTTGAAATGGTCAGGAGTAAGTTTCAATGTCGATAGAACTTGTACATAGGCCTACTTATCCCACATTAAAAACTGTAAGGCACTGAGCCGTTGAAGGTGTTCTACAATACGATTAGCATCGATAATTGCATTTAAAGACGTAGTGGCTATGAACCAAGGCACTTGAATAAATCATAAAAATGACGTCAACTCCTAAATCGGCCAAAATTAAATTCCGATCGTTCACATATTACAATGAAAATATTAGAAAATGCACTCCTTCACAACCTCACTCCCTAAAGTGAGTTTAAACTAAAAAAAAATTCCATTTTTTGTCATAGTTAATTTTTTATCACACCTACATGTATACCTGCCCATCAAGTGCTATTGAATAGCCCCTCCAGCGCGATAGAAAACAGTTATTATGTGAACGACCCTTCAAAGAGTCTCGTTTTGGACCTGGGAGATGTGTACAACAGGAAGTAAACCCTTAATATTTCAGCTAGTAGCGAAAATGCTATGTGAAATTGGTTGGTTTTCGATTCTGCAATATGAAAATCCAAAGAATTATTTAAATATTAATTAGACAGAAACCCGTTTTTTATGAGAAATACTTCACGATCAACATCTGTAATCCTATATATCCATCATACAACAGCAGACTCTATCTGTGTCACTCTAAAAAGCACTGGTAACCACTATAATAGAGCGTCAGTGGACAAAAAGCACATCGTTTACCGCACACACACAATTCCAGCAGAGTTCGATTACAATACTCAAGTCATGCGGTTCATACAAAATATCAGTTGGTACTAAACATGAGGCTATTTCAACAAGAATCGATAACGAACAACAAACAATTATAAAATATTTACACTAGCGCGTATTCATGAAACCTACTCGCGCAGTCATTGGCTTGAGTTTTGCCTTTTTTTCACGTACACGAATATATTTGTTCATACACACAGGTACATTCTTAGTTAATATCCAAAGATGATGTAAAAAAACAATTGCTTACTTTGACTTTCATGCATTTCACTCAAATGCCGATATGCGCTGTCATGCATAAACCTCGGGATGGCTCAATCGCCGGATTATCTGCTTTATATGTGACATTGTAAAAATCTCGTACCTAGCATGACGTCATGTTTTTATGTGGCAGATTATACCACGTTTGAACCAACGCAAGTTTTACATACAATGCTGCATATCTATGGCATATTAAAGCGCAGACTAAGTTTTGATGGCTTCGCGGCACTAGATCGTTAGGCCGGTGCTGTGAAGTCGAATAAATTTCACACTTTTGACAACATGACCAATCATGAATCCACCATTTCAGACGTCTCAGATGTACCAACGTAATCAGGTCGTCCAATCACAATGTGTCATGCCAAAATTCAATTTCCAACGTCTAAATCAGCCAATCACAACGCAAGTTTATGACGTCATAGGTGTGAAATCTTGTTTAAGGAAACATTATATAAATTCCGCTTTAGGTCTACTCTTTAACATAACATTGGTGCTTGCCGATATAAATTGGCCATTTCCCTCTCCATCCCAACACAAAAGCATTACAAAAAAGTCGAGTCGAGGTCATTACTCATAGACCATGACCTCGCACAGCACGACGCTAAACAGTCTGCTCCACCTATCAGGCACGCCCCACGCCTCCACGTAGACGTATCGTCCAATCAGAGGCGTCGCGCACTGGACGTGTAGGCGCGGCTTGAAGAGCGCATCGTTGACGCGCGTGACGTGTCCGCACAAGTTGGCCGGGACGTCGATGCGCTCGGTGCCGCCCTTGCTGTCCACGTACACGACGAGCTTGTCGAGGTTTGTCGTGTAGTCGCGGTACGTCGTCCGCGCCTCAGCTGCTGCTACAACAGCAGCAGATTGCGAGCTGGAGCTTCATTCAGCAGGCATGTATGGCTGTATGCATGTACACTGCACTTGTAACGCATCAAATATTTGTCATGGAAATGGAGACAGAAAAATCATCATTTTGCTTGAATCGTAGGCGCGAGAGAAATGCAGCAGACTACGTACAGAAAGCGGTTTGAAGATTACATTCAGGTAGCGGGTTAAAGAAAATCTTACGCTCAGTTGTTGAATAGAGAGTTATATTTGAATGATTTCAGATCATACAAATAATTTCCAAACTAGCAGCAGTTTTAATGATCCAAGATGTAATTCTCTGATCTGATTGATTGATCTGATTGGGTCGTGACGTCACATCTGTGACAATTAAAAATCAAACACAATACCAGTGCTTTTAGCTAAAAGCATCGGAGGAGATTGATGATGGTGGTTTTTTAGAAATTCTGAACTTTAAACAAAAATACTAACTTTGAACAAACACGCAAAAAATATTTTTTTCTGATTTTCATCAGGGATTTGAATCCCCAAAACCTCCCCCAGCTTTGGATAAACCCTGACCTTCTCCCTTTCCCTGCCAGGTGACGATGACCACCCCCCCCACGCTCTGCCTCTGCCCCAGGTCGACCATCCACACGGGCCGGTCCACGTAGAAGTTGTCGATTCGCGCGCAGCTGGTCAGCGCCTGGCCCGAGTCACCGTCCACTGCACGGGCCGCGTGCCCGTGGGTCCACTGCGGCGGGCCGCCCCGCACGGCCCGCTTGAACTGACGCCTGTTGCTCACGAATGACTCCTTGTTCAGCGCCAAGTTCGCCACTAGAACAAAGTTAGATCCAATAAATAAAAATGCAAGGTTCGCCACTGGAACAAAGATAAATTTGAAAAATAAAAATGCAAGGTTGGACACTCCAACTAAATTAAATCCGGTAAAATAGAGGCGAGGTTGGCCACTGGAACAAAGTTAAATCCAATAAACTAAAGCAATAAACTATGCAAGGTTGGACACTAATTAAAGTTAAATCCAGGAAACAAATGCAAGGTTGGTCACTGCAACGCAGCGGAGAGGCGAATTTAATTCATGCAGGCTCATTTCTATTAATTTTGAAAATTGGGATGATTTAGAAAAATAGGCCAGTACAATCTTATAATGCATTTTAAATAGAAGGCTAAGCATTTAAAGCAAAGAATCATTTTAAAAGAGTGATCACGATGAGGCGAAGAGTTGGACTACACTTACCGCACGGTGTGTAGTTGTTGACGCGCATGAATCCTGCTGGGCACTCACCTACACATGAATCATACCAGAGTGTAACATTAGCCATTGCTATTTATTGTATTTCGGATGTTACTTTTGTTTCTTTGATTCGGGAACTAAGCTAAGATAGAAACGACTCCGGCAGCTAAGGTACGGCATCGCTTT
>JAQIWG010002255.1:0-20984 GCA_034695025.1 Chamaedrilus cognettii | reverse complement strand
TCTGGTGCGGATCCGCAACAAATCCGAGCTTCTCGCTGCACCAGCTGGCCGTGGGATAGGGATCGATCTCGTACTGGTGCAGGGAGCGAACAGTGCTGAGGATCACGTAGTCCCACTCGGCACCTGAAACCAATCTATTGTTTATAATAGAACATTTATTATATGCACGGCTTCGCAATCATTGAGCAATTCAGCGGAGTGTGGCAGAACGTAGAACTTAACAGAAAAAAGTTGACAATAAGCCTGGGGCCCCATTCAGGAAACTAACTTATGACAATCTTAGTCCTAAGATTGTCTTACGAGAATCTTAAGAAAATCCTATTATTGGAAATCTTTTTTATTGCAAACTCTGCACTGTAGCGCGCGAACTGAATGATGACATCACGGTGGTCGATGAATGGATTTTATTTGTTTTAAATTTTAGTTAGGATAAAATTCAAGATAATCTTATGAAATGTATGTGAATGAGACCCCTGGTTGTAATTAATTGTAAGCGGTAGTTGTTACATGTCAAAAGCATGTCAGCTGTGAATGTACAATATCTCAATCAGTTACACTAAATTTCACCTTGTCCCAGCCATGTACTGAAGGCCCATAGAGGCGCCGCAACAGTATCCATATACACACAGGAAATTACAACATTGCAGTCCTAGAATTTCTTTTCGACGTATACATTTTACTGGCAACAAATAAAACCATTGTATGCTTGGTATTTTGGAGAAGCGTTGTGGCCGAGTGGTCTAAGTCGCAGACTTTGGATTGCGAGTGTGGCAGAGAGTCGGCTCAAACCCCGGCCGCCTAAAATATTTTGAGTCACTTCGTGCACCCTTCGCTAAGGTGCTTAATTTCGTCCGCCCCGCAAATAATCATCCATTAGGGTGGAGTGCAGTAGAGAAGTTGAAGTTGAAGTTTAAAGGATAACCGACCCTGGCTAGCCACCACGGTGTGGACGCTGATGTGCATAAGACCATCAGTCTTCAATTCTTCCTCAAGCGCGGCTCTCTGAGCGTTGTACTGAGTCAGTATCGCGATCTTCTTCTGCGCATCCTCGCTACTCTGTCCCACCTCTCGCTCCATAGCGTGGACCAACTGACCAGCGATACGTCTCTATACAGTACAAACGTAATTACAAACAGTGATTTAAACAGCACCCCCCACAGGGTGTAAACACATCCCCTCATTATCACTAACACCTCCCCCTGGAAAATGATCGGAACACCCCCCGGCAGCACCCCCCCCCCTCAGCCGGGGTATAGGATAGAGTATGTCGTCAGGATAGAGAAAATTATTTAGTAATTTGAGTTGTTTTGAACTAAGGTATTAGCATGCTCATTATTTTGTCTCGGTCGTAAGTGGGTTAAGTAGAGTCGAAATTAAACTGTGTTTTTCGACAGTGTGGAGATTAAACATAAAACGCGTGTCTGTGAGAGCAAAGAGCAAAAATAAAGTCAATTCCTGCGCAACGCCCTGATGACAAAACGCTGTGGCCGAGTGGACTACTCGCGCCCCAGGAAAAATTACGTGATCCTTCAATAGACAATTAGTGATTAATTACATAATTAATTAATTAGACAATTAGTGATCTAAATTATAATTTGAAAATAATTACTATTGAGCAAGCGTCGTGTGATGCTTTTGCTTACTACGTTTATATTGGAGCCGGGTTTTTATGGCCGGATGCCCTTCCTGTCGCCAACCAAAATAATAAACTATTCTCGATGATGATTATCAGCTAGCGACACTTGCGTGTTTAACAGCCTTGCTGAAGGGCCTGTAACGCCTGGTTTCATAGTTGCCAGGTTTGTCCGACGCCTTACCACTACCCGGTACACCACATCGCCTTGCTGTGGTGTAGTAATAACATGTATTACTGCACCACATCGCCTTGCTGTGGTGTAGTAATACATGTTATTATTTACGTTACAGATTATTATACATCTGCTCGCCTACCACATGAAGACGTTCATCCTCATTGCTCTTGCTCTTCACATTCCCCTCGGCTGTGGTGACAGGCAGAGACCGCTCTATCCCCTCGACGTGACAGAAAGCCATCGGATAAGGGCGACCGGACCAAATGTTGAGGTTGCTTGATTTGAACCCGTGTGAAGTCTGCAGCTCGCCTTTGTAGAAGTGTATTGATGGAAACTTGCATATCTCTGGATGCTGTCAAGTTATGTTGCACAGACAAACTGACTATACATTCAGAGAGGGCTACTGCAAAGTAGACGCATAGCATTGCAATGATATGGAAAATTCTGTTATAGAACATGGTGATGAGCAATGATTAGCAAAAAGCAATAATAATAATAAAATAATCTTCGTTTTTGGCGTCCATTCTAATGCGCTACAGACAAGGCCTGTATCGCCGTGTCCACGCTAACACAGGTTAGACGTTTATATTGGCGCTGGGTTTTTACGGCTGGATGTCCTTCCTGTCGCCAACCAGAATAATAAGTTATTCCGGACGATGATTATCAGCTGGCGACATATGTATGCTTACGAAAGTCACTGAACGCGTGGTTTCATAACTATCCAGTATAGTAACATTGAGTAGCAGTTGGTTACATGCAGCTATCTACAATTTGGCTACAATGATAAAAAATAGTTACTTTTTGACGTTTTAATGACGCAGGCATCTACAAGGTTTATTATCATTAACTCTAACTGCACACTAAATTTCATAATTAAATTATTGTGTTAATGTAAGATTAACACTCAAAACGCAGTGGACCTTTATAACAACGTAGATGTCAGTCAAAACCCAATCCAAAAGATTTTTGTTGAAATACAAAAATTCAAAGTTAATGATAAAAACAGACAATGAACGAAAGTATGTTCTAGTTTTCACGAAACTTATACTCGCAAAAGAGACTACCATAGGCCTTATAGGTTTGATCTAACGGACTAACTTAATTTGGATTTTTTAAGCCTGATTTTCTTCTTGTAGGCTATCACTTTGATTTTAAGTTTAATTGCATATACTCATAGCGCAGGAAAGATTATGAGTAAACTTAACGTTTATCATAGTCAATCATAATCATAATTAATCGAAATCATAATCAATCGTAATCATAATCAATCGTAATCATAATCAATTGTAATCATAATCATCAGCGTATGTATTTCAACAAGAAACAAAGCTAAAATAACAATACAGAACACATCTAACTAACTAAATACAATCAAAACAAACTTTACTGCTTACCATTCGATATTGGGTATCTAGCATAAAGGCCTTGCTTTCATACCGCTCAAAAAGTGAGATTCTCATGCCCAAACGCTTAGCCTCCGTATTCGCCACAATGGGCTGGAGCTGCTGATGATCTCCGAGCAACACGACTTGGGTTGCACTATTAAAGCTGGCTATGGGAATGAGACTGTTGGGCTCCGTACACATAGCGCACTCGTCGATTATGATCTGCCTGATGTTGGTTGCACGTTTGAAGCGAAAACTCGCACTAGCCGAACAGGTGCAGAGGATAATATCGTAAAGCTTCAGCTCTTCCACACTCGCCTCAAATATCAACTTCTGATAGGCCTCAATTTGTGCGTCGGTCAACCGTTCAGGAGTATCTTTGTTCATTTTAAAGAGTTCCGCATACTCGCGGATTCGCTTACTAAATTGTCGATCGTCCACCCGTATAAGATGATGGAGACAAATATTTGGAGGAAGCCTCGCAGACTGTTTTCTGCTTCGCCTGGTGACTTGGCCTATGTCTCGCGGTATGGGGTAGTCCTGATTCTCTCTCATTTCGCTGTAAACGCGCACAATTCTGGGGCATTTGTCTTTGAGGTCCAGCAGCTTCTCTGTCAATGCAATCAGTACACACGGTACCAGAAATATAAGTATCGTAACTAAAGAGTACAGAGTGTAAGCCATGTATCACTACAAAATGAGTACCCAACAGAAATATAAAATAATTAATCACTATGGTTATCTCTTAACTTTAAGGACGAGATAAAAACTCATTTCTTCAAAGCCGCTTTCCGTGTGTAGTCTGTCGCACTTTTCCCGTGCCTACGATTCAAGCAAATGATGTTTTTCCATCTCCGTTTTGCATGACATACTTTGGTGCGTTACGAGTGCAGCATACATAAGTAAATCAATACATACATATTTATATCATGAACATTGCAACACACCGAGATGCAAATTGCAATACTGATACCCAGAAAAGCAATATTATACCTCAATGATATAAAGTGAAGACATGTTGTGCGCTACGCGCTGTCAATGGTACCGTTATATAATGGCTTCCTTTATTTGCTTCATATATACTAAGAGACACGAACTGCATCGTTTTAATGAAACATCACAATCAATTTAAATATGATACAACATTTATTTGTTACATAACTTCAAGTCCACGGTGTTACGATTAAGTTGGAGTTGAGTTAACGTTTGGCAAGTTAGATTCACATTCATATTTACATTCGAAATAACATCATAATGTCTAAAACGAACAGACAACAGCAAAAATGTGAATATGAATGCGAATCTAACTTGTAAGACGTTAATTCAACTCCAACTCAATCGTAACACCATGGACTTGAACTGACCCAATGTAGTTTAGGGCATAGGCCTACCGGCCATGACATCGACAGCATCGTTCGAGGGTCCACAGCACAACACCTGTCTCTTGAGAGAGCCTTCGTGTTTCCTGTTTCTTTCAACGAACCAGTATGCTATCTTCGCTCCCACTAGAGTCTTACCTGTCCCTAAAAAATCATAAAACAGCCCATGACAGATCGACAAACACAATTTGCGTTTGGCGAGGTCAGCACTGTTTGGTAGCCTAGCATGATTAGTTGGCTTTTTCTAATCGCTTTAATATTGCACTTTGAGTCTGAACTGTCATGGATTCTGTACACTGTGCGATATTGTTATACACTGTATGTTTTCTACTGCCTTCGTGGCGAAAAAAGTTCTATATACTATCTTTGGGGGACTAAGGACCGAAAGTAGCGAGCTGGGGGGGGGGGGGGGGGGTCAGACTGTTTATCAAGTCTATCTATTACATACACAATAAAAAATATATAATAATCATTATTTTTTTCTGACACTTTTTAGACTAAGTAACATGAGTAACTGAGTCATCACGAATGCGCAATAATGTTACAACAATAATAATAATAACAAACAGAAAAATAATGTTTGACGATACTCAGACACATGAATGAAGCCTATATCCTGCTGAGAATGACAGTTTGTATGACAACCTACTACCCAGTCAAATTAATTACAAATACATACATAGTCAAATTTTCAGATTAATTTTTCATTGACACAACACACCTGGTGGACCTTGAATTAGAGTGAAACGTTCTCTTTGAGATTTTCCTATGGCTCTGTCTTGGCTCGGGTTGTTGCGTACAGCGCCAGGGCCGCGGCCATCAATTTTGTAGTCCGCCCGCACAGGGGGCATTTCAAAATTGCCTGAAAATCAGAATCAGTATATTTTGGCATAGGCGCAACCACCGGGGGGTCGGGGGGTCATGACCTCCCCAACTTTTGGACTGACCTATCCACTTAAAAGCATTTTTCTATCCAAATTTGACCCCGACCCCCCCAATTTTTGGGATGACCTCTCCATTTGAAGCGTTTTTCAATATAAAATGTGGCTCAATCTGACCCCGACCTCCCCAACTTTTAGAGCGTGGTTGCGCCCCTGTATTCGGAGCGTGAATCTTTAATTTGTAACATTAAGCAAAGAATTCTATCAAATGTAGACAACTCACACACCGCTAATTGTCACCCACGATCATCGATAGATTTTGGTTTTAATGTCAATAATCAAAATAAAGTGCAATTTTTCCAGTCAAAGCAGGTAAATGCCTAAAAATGTTACTTTGAATGGTTTTTTACATTTCTTAAAATATTTCATGACGTCACCACTCAATTTAATGTAAAATTGAGCTCGACGAGTTTGATTTGGTTTAAACTCAATTTCAACTTAAACTTCACTACTGCATTTCACCCCAAAGGTTGATTTTAGGCTGTGCACTTAACATTAAATTCAGTGATGACGTCATGAAGATCATAAAAAGTCATGGCGCCGGAAACTATGAAACCATGCGTTACCGGCCCTTCAGCAAGGCTGATAAACACACAAGTGTCGCTAGCTGCTAATCCCGCACCAGATAATTGTTCATTTGGCTGGCGGCATAAAGGGCATCCGGCCATAAAAACCCAGCTTCTGCAGTCCTGATCAGGGCGCACATGTCTAAACCTGTGCAAATACATGGACATTATCGGAATAGATGACAATAAGACGGTCAGAAATTTATTGCAAACCTTAAAAAAATATTTATCAATCAGTTATCAGGCAACATCTTGCATGTATTAAAACGCAAATTACGCCTGACGTTTTAATTTCTTAATGCTGCTAGTATCTTGTTTGCCCTGCATCACTATCACTAAAACTATCACTCCTCTGTTTTGACATGTAAAAGTCAACTACATGAAAATGTGATGTCTCAAACAATATAAATTAAATATATGATGCTGCGCAACATTGAAATTCGATAGCCATTATGAAATCATCGATTTCTAAAATAAAGCGCAAGAATTTAAATGATTAAGGGCCGTTTCTTCCAACACGGATTAAATGCTGGTTCAGGATTTAGCTTATGCAAAATGGTGGGTTAAATCCTGAACCACCATTTAATCCGTGTTTGAAAAACCAGCCCTAAGTGCGCCAATATGCTCATATGCTGAATAAAAAGTGTATAACGATAGGCTAGCGATCAGATTGTCAGCACAGAATCAATTCTTTGCCGAACATCAAAATTACCAGGTATCTCAGAAACGTTTCGGTTCAATGCAATCTTGCGGCACAACTCAGAAGTAGAGGAATCCCCCAGATTGCATATGCACTCACTCATTCTCCTGAAATCGTTTTAAAACAAATGAGATAATTGAGCACACTGCCACTCATCATCATCATCATTTCCGTTTTTCTCGTCCTTTTTTTTATGCTAGCACAGGTTGGATCTTCAATTTGATTATCAATAAGCTTATATCGATGTATCAATATCACCATTTTTGCATCAATGATTTACAATGTTCAAAAGAGCGCTAAATGCAAATAATGTTCAAAAGAACATTATGTGTAGAAAGAGAAAGAGCATTTAGTGTATCGTTTCTACATTGTTTTCTTGTTATTGTGTTCTCATATCCGTTGCATAACAAGGTCTTATTGAGTACATTGTACAGGTAACTGACCTACTATCCACCTTTTGACTTCTATTCTTTTGCATATCTATGTTTTAACATGAGTATTAGACGTTTTAGTCATATTTGAGACCGCTAGAGCTGATTTTTACAACCCTTTTGACACCAAGGAGTATAATAAATTAGCATTCATTCGGCTAGCTGGCACGATGTTTATCAGCAAGCAACACTTTTGTGCCCAACAGCCTTGCTGAAGAGCCTGTAATGGCAGAGTTATATCATTGTCTTCCGGCTGGATTACCGGAAGAGCTCTTCCCGCAATCTGCTCGTAAGAGCTGATGCATCGTTTTCGCGTCTTCAGCGACGCCGTCTACCCGCAAGACGCATCATCCCGCAAGCGATGATTATACATGTATGGTGGCTATTGCGCTATATAGGCCTGCACAGTAATTAATGGAAAGACGCCGGGACGACGGCGAGAAGACGTGATGCAAGCACACACGTCGTTCTGGAAGCCCTGTCTTCCCGCAAGAACGTTATCGTCATGACTTTATATAAATAGCCCATTTTATAAAATAGAATGCGCGGAATCCGAATCTGAAGTCACACTTACTAATTCCTCACCGCTGCTTTGAAATGAATATATATTTATATAAAAATGCATGTATATATTTCTAGTACAACTCCAAAGCTAAAATCAAAAATTTATTTGCAGAAGAATCGTGACGATTTAAACAAATTCTCATTGCAGATTCGGTTTCTCTGTGGCCTACTCAACATCATCGAACTCATTCCTCTATACAGTACTTATTCCTGTACAAAAAAAACTTTTTTCTACAACAATACTGTTTAGTTGATGCCAAACAGTTGGCTACCAAATGCATGTTGTCAATTCAGCTTACCTGTCCGTTACGTCTCGAAGAAGCAATTCGATTGTACAGAATGTCCTTCGTTCTGCACTTAGCAGCTCCGGAGGAGGCGGCGTACTGCTGCAATATGTGATCCTAAAATCAACATCGATCGTGTTGATCGTGTCATCTTCCTCTTTAATCTTTTTCGCACGCTGCACCAAGGCATGGCAAACCCAAATGCTTCTAATAAAACTCGACGAAGAAGTATGCCCAGTTCGACTGTACACGTTGGTATTCAGCGTGCCTTCAGCACTTCTTGCTACTGCCGGCTGGCCGTGATATCGGATGCAAAGATAGTCACTAGTTTCCTCGCCGTACTTGAGAGTCGACTGTGTCAGCAGCTTAATCCTTCGCTCATTGCAGAACTTATGATTCAGTTTAATCGTTCCATGGTAGTTTCCGTTTCGCTGCTTCAGTGTGATCGGAACCTGACTGCACAGTATGGAGTCGTTTTGACGAGTGGCGTTTGTTGCCGCCTCCATGGCGATAATGGGCAACCATGTATGTTGGTATTCACTGATGCTCCTATAACACAACTTTCCATATAACGTTGCCTCAGATCCAAAGCATTTAATCGGATGCCGTACATGCTCGATGCAAATGTCTATTTCATTCGTAAGATTGATCATCCTGACAGCAGGCACAAGAGAACCATTTACTGTTTCGTGTCCAAAGAGTATCGGGATCAGAGCTCCCTGAGACAATTTTAATGAAAATGAAACAAAGTGCTGACGCAGTGCTTCTCCTGCAACCATTTCTGACGTGACGCCTTCAGCCTTAGCTGGTTCATTGTTCCTGTGATGATTCACAACTGGCCACAGCAAGTTACGCGTAATAGAGCGTGCATCGCGATCTACAATCATATCCTGAACTTGTTTCCATTGTAGTCCGTCAACTTTCCTTCCATGTGCATCCGCGTTCAATGCGAGTGCATCGTTCTGCGCAATGGTACGAGCCCTTGGCGTATTGGGACCTCTGGTGTCATAAAGACGTCTTTTCCAAATCAAATTTGTTGCACCATCCTCCACTGTCGGAGCGCCGTGAACGAACATTTCACTGTACGATACCGTAATTTCTTTCAGTCGGCTGTTACCAAAATGAGGAATTGAAAACGTAAGAGAAAATAAATCAAACTTGTTAGCAAAACATGGCACATAAGACGGAGTAATCAACCTATTTGCAACTCTTAGCAATAAACATGATCGCTTGAAATTTCTATTCAACGTGGTCCTAGAGGATATGTTTTTACACAACCGCGTTGTTTCCTCAGTGGAATATGGACATTCGCGATATGGTTGAGCAATAGCTGCTTTAACAAGACGGTGAACAACTATGTCCAAGTAGCGGCGCAGAGGAGAAGTGAACTGAACATACGGAGAAATTCTCAGATTAAAATGTTTAGGAGTTGTGAAAGCGGAAGAGCAGATAAAATTTGCTGGTTCCTGGATATCAAACCAATCGCCAATGGCGATAGAATGAAGTGGATGCAAGCGTTCGGAACCAATAATCATCTCAACACGATTAAAATCACCTGCATCGATGGCTGCCTCGAGAGCTCTGCATGTACTCTTCATAAGAACACAGTGCCTCTCTGGATTGTTGCAGAAAACATTGAAGCCTGGAAAGAGTTGAAAAAAGAAAGAAGATGGAAGACTATCTCTGTGCTTGTTCTGCCATATACGATATAGTTCCTGGTCCGGAGCCTCTTGAGTTCGCAGCGGAACACTATCGGGATATTTTTCGACAAGAAACTTGGCGATCTTTTCATTCGCAATGATCATGAACTCCTCCACTAATCTTGTGGAATCAAGAATTGGATCCGGCAATAGGATATCATCTAAACTTGCTGCCTGCCTACCAGGTTTGGAATGAAAAAAGTACTGCCCTTCGCCAAGTCGATGTGATCTGTGCTTCTGAGCAAGCGCATGCAGCACAGTAACAGCATTCACAACATCATTGTGCAGATTTTCAAAGATAGCGTTTGATATGACATTTTGTGCTTGTTGATATGTCAAATTTCTCGTACATACTATCTTGTGATTCTCAACTTTTATATCATCGATCACATAGCCATCTTGATTCATTGTGAAAAACACACTCAACGATCTTCTTGTCTGTCCTTCCAGCAGGCTAACATGATTCTCTGCTAATCGTCGTGGCAACATATGATACAATTTGCCACAATCTGATGAGTAGTTGGAAAATGCTTGTCGTCTGGCTGCATAGTCAATCGGGCCATCTTTTTCTACAAAATGGCTGACATCAGCAATATGAACGCCCACTTTGTACTGGTCATCATCGATTTCCTCAACGCTGAGTGCATCATCTACAAGGCAACAATCCGGCGGATCAATGCTGATGATTGTCAAATGTTGGCAGTCGATTCTGTCGTCGTGCTCATTTAGATGGTCCATTGTATCTTTGTCGATCTCCCGACTGTCATTGGAATGCACTTCATGCATTATGTTGATGACGCGCTGGCTGCTGGCAGAATCGATTCCATTGCGAATCACTCCGCAGACATACCCTAGAGGGTACATATGAGCGTCGTCCCATTTTAGATATTTGACAATAAATAACATCTCCCTTCTTCTCGTTGCAGTTAATTTCATCACCTTGCGAATTTTTAAAGTTTTGTCGTAATTGTAAACGGCTAGATAGTTTCTAGATTTCTTCTCTGTGTATTTTTTTCTCACGTAGTTGTCTACTATGTGGATTTTAGGCGCAGTGCCGCAAATGGGCAGCATGAGATTTGATGCGTAGTTGTCAGCTGTGCAGACAAATGTTCTGGCAGTTCGATTGCAGCTTCGCTTTGAAACTCTTTTCACCGATCCTCGAATAACTTTCTCACCCGTATCTGGATCTCGAGCGATACTCTCCTCGATCACCACTTCGTCACCGCTAAATGCTGGACCGCAATTCTTCCGACCAAAAATTTGTATGATTTCACCCTTTTCCTTGCCATCAAGCCTCATAAAGTTTGCATCAACAGGATTAAGTAGATGAATTATACCACGATGGTATTTGGCCTTGGTTTCTTTCATAAGCTCATTAATTTCATCTTCAGACTTCATGGTGTAGTACCTGTCGGATGAAGTCCTGCTTTCAAATTTTTTGACTTGTTCTTCAGAAATATCTCCAGTATCCTCATCAAAGGCCCTCAGGTCCAAAAATTCACAGCTTTCAGAATCAAAAATTTCTTCATCATCTTCAAGCAGACGATGAATAGTTCTGTCCTTCAAAACACTGTCATCTGTACTGCTTTGTGTAGCAACTCTATTATATAGCAAGGATTTCTTTTCCTTAAACTTTCGCGAAAGGTCTACAATTTCCTCGCTGTTAATTTTGGACTCAAGCAACATACGAATACAATCGCCAATTTCCATCGCATCAATGTTTTGATCATCATCTGCTGCAGATTCTTTTTCAACTGCAATTATTTTTCCGTCTGTTTTCATGAAAACAAGACATTTACTACTAATCCAGTTGTGGCCACCCTTGCAAATTGGAACATGTCGTTTTTTCTTTGAACCGTCGACACTGCCACTTAGCAAAAAGCATAATCTACAAATTAGCTCAAAATAGCCTTTATATTTCACGCACATATGCTCCACAAAATATTTTGACTTCAGCGTCGAAGATGCCAAATCCTCGATGAATTCAGATATATTTATCTTTTTTTCGGCATCCTTTGCCCACAGCGTTTGTTCTAAGTCATTGTGGGGAAGGAAACATCTTTGCTTATCAGGACATTCCTCTTTGTTTTGCACGTGTTCGCATAAGCCGATTTTAATACCAGTCTTCCAGCGGTACTTCTCCGGTCGACTGCGAATGTGCTTTCCACTGTGATGTCCGCCATCTTTAAGTTTTTCAAACAGAACCAGTCGGTCATGCTCGCACCGATGAAAGTCTTGGTTGATCCGCACACTGTTATTTTGTACCAGTTGCAAACAAACGTCGCAGGCCAAATGCACGTCGTATGAGCAGAGAAATTCGGCGTACAGCTTTATTGAAGAATCTTGCGGCTTTCGTTTAATAGCAAGAGTTTCCTTCGCGTTGGAAATGACTACCTTTTCGGCCATTTCAGGCGTGCGTTATTACATGAACTTAATTTCCTTGTGACAGAAGATATTCTTGAAGCCTTTTTAAATGAACTACTAATGAACAATATGTGGCTTCAGCGTCAGACTGATACTATTCCTGCAAAAACGCAAAACGATTCAGTTTATTTTCAAATAATTGTTTTTTTTATGTTAGGATACTTTGAGTGTTGGTGCCTTCGATCTTCAGTTACATGTAGGCTTATGCCAGTCAATGAAGCGCCGTACGATTTTAACATTTCATCTTTATGCTGCAGCCTATTAACATGGCGTGACCTATATATTCCGTATAACCATTCATGTAGCACTGCATCACTTGGCATCACGTGTACAGTACCTGCAATCACTAGATGGTGCGTGAAGAAAAAAGCAGCACCCACTTTAACAAGAGTAGAGTTTCTCCCTACTCAAATTCTATATTCCAAATTTTAATGGATTTATATAAAGAATGAAATATGCAGCAAACAAACACAAAAAATCTTACAGTAACGCGCTCACCGTGTAGCCTATTGAAGCATAATGAAATGTAAGCTACTCGGTACACTCTCACGCGTGTGAAGGAGCACTGTAATTAGTAGAACGGGCTTATGTAATTATTATGACATCAAAGACCACATAGATCGCGCTGGCATTGTTGTCTAGCCTTTGAATAGTCTAGGGCCTAACGTGAAAGACTAAAGTTTTTGTCAGCGCGAGAGCTTCACGACTTGCTACTACAATTAGTACTCTAGCCTAATGATCGAGTCACAGGCCTGGACTAAGGTAGGGGCCTGTGGCATTAGCAGGCGCAAGCAGCGCGCTAAGATTGGAGTGTCGTGAACTTCAAAATCAATCAGTTGTCAAAAACCATACTTCAACTAACGCATAATTTCAACTCAAGTAAGCCGGCATCATGTACTTCCATACTCTTGGCGTGCAGTGCGTAGGCTAGGCCAAAAACGCTGTTATCCATGGGCCATGTACAGGCCTAATGCTTAGACAGTCAATCGGCTAAAATCTAGGGATTCATTAAACATGTAGGCCTAAGTTTCTGGTTGCAGTTGTTCCTGATTGTGCCTGAACTTGACTAATTCGATACTGTCGTACATATAATAATTCATTGCTGCATTTAGTAGCAAGTTGACAGCCGATAGTATTTTTCGACATTTGGTACCGGTACCTGAGACAAAAGCTCAAACTAGTCCACATAGAAAGGAGCCTACTACAGTTCGATGAAATGTAGTAAGTATTGTACAATTTTCATCAGACTATGCTCGCGGTGGAAATCCGAATCCGCATCCAAAATTGGTAAATTCGTAAGAGTTTTCTCCAATTCAATTTTTTTGATTTGATTTCACAATTCAATTGAAAAGAAACGCTCAAATACATAAAAATTAACACTTTGACCCCGAATAAAAATCAGTAGCATCGTTTTTTTTATAATCTTTCTCTATATCACATAGTCATTAATCACATTATTTATCCTAGTAGCGAAGTATTCAAAATGATTAACAAAACTTATGACACTAGGCTATGGCAACAAAATTGAACGAATCTTCTCACAAGAGTCTCTTCATGTGAAGGGCGATCTTTCGGATCACGCATTAGTATGAGAAAATTTTACAGGTAGGCTATATGTAACAACGGCCTGTGTTTGAGACGCGTGAAAACTTAAATTTAACTTTATAGACGCTAGCAATAGCACGATTACTTCCCCATGCCAATGCGTGATCCGAAGGAAAATATATTCAGGAACGTCATGAAAAATACATTCTATACCAAAAGCGGTGAAAATTTGTTCTATGTCATTCGTTCGCTTAACTGAAATAAAATTTAAAATGAAATCTTTAATCATAACGCAGGTTACAATCTTTGTTCGAAACACAGCCGCACGCAAAAAAAATGTTACAAGACGCGCAAATATTCAAACTGACCACACTGCTAGTTTAGTACAGGACAAGCAGGCGTAAGCAAGAGACATTATGCTAAGAAATCTATACACACATGCTGATACAGCAAAAGCTAGCGAGGCAATTGTACCGAGCGTACTGAAAATATCAAAGCGCGCCAGATCAAATGATACGGAATAAAAAATTGATACAAATTAATTAACAATGGTTAGCAAACTACAATTAATTAACAATGGCTGTTTTTTTGTAGTTTTTTGTGTGTAGCACACGAGGGCTATATACAGTCCGGTTCTGTGTAAGAGAGCCGGCACAGAACCGCTCCCCCTTCTTCAAACGCCTGTTACGACTCGCCCGGGAGCGCTGGGTTGCAAGCCAATCCTTTGTTCCCCGGCCTGCAGGGGGTAAACAATGGCTGTTATAAGCCTATACTTCAAAGGGCAATTTTCAATGACGCGCTGAAAGATGATCGGCGGCATTTACACACATTTGTATAGTATTTAGTATAATAACGTGATTATTGAAATCTGGCAATACTGCGAACCTGACGCTTTCACGTGCATGAAATTTTCACGAATTTCGCGAAACGCCAACGAATTTGCGGAACACCTACGAATTTGCGAAACACCTACGAATTTGCGAAACACCTACGAATTGGCGAAAATTATATGCGTCATAATATTACATGCAGTAGCAAATTCTGCTTGAAAGTGCTAGAAATGGCATGTGCTACAAAATGGCATGTGCTACAAAATGGCATGTGCTACAAAATGGCATGTGCTACAAAATGGCATGTGCTACAAAATACTTGTGCTGAAAAATTACATGTCCAAGAAAATGAAATCAATTTGTATTGGTTATTTTCAATATGGGCGGAGCATGCAGAACAATGAATCATCAGCATTTCTACCGGGCATTCAGCGATACCATTGAGCAAAAACGGAATATCCCTAGATTCTGGGGATCTCAGCCAAAAATATCCCTGGATTGCATATTTTCCATTGCATTATTGCCCATTATAAAATGTGCCATTTTTGAAAAAATATCCCCAAATAACTTGGGATATCGTTAAAATTCAGATACCTAAATCACTCAAATATTCCAAACGCTAGTGATATATCCATAGCCGTGGCATCACTGCTCGCATTACTCACAATGCACTCATTAAAATCACAATAAAATTAAATTTTAATGCGTAACTATTTATTCCTTTACGCTTGCAACACATAAATGGCATAATAAAAACAAGATAAAAACATAGTTAAAATATAGTTCAAATAAACGAGCAATAAACTATACAGTGTACACTACACTTCACTAAAACTATAAAGGTACCATAGCCATATAAAGCCATATAAAACTATAAAGGTAATATAGCCGAGCCCGGATCTGTGGATCAGTGAAATTAACGCATGTTAAGCATGACCAATTCAATAACATAATTGCAAGCTCAAGCGCAGAGAAAGAAACTGGTTTTTGTTTGTTGTTTTGCAGGTTTTCATTAGCCAGCGACAATTTTTTATAAATTGATGTTATCATGTGGCGACATAACGTGTACATATCTCATGGCCTAATTCTGAATAACATAAATGTATATAAATGCGTATACGGCGATCCTTAAAAAATGTACCTCACACTTCATCAGACTTCTACGATAGGAATTGTACAAAATGTACTCAATGTACTCTCAAAAAATAAACATTTGTACATTTGCAACAATTTATAACAATAGTACAAACAAATAAACACAGGTACCCTTGTACAAATGTTATTCAATCAGCACAGCAATTAAAAAATTTTCAACAATTGTGCACAATTATAAAAATGGTTAGTACAAAATCAGTAGTTCATTTAAGCCAGTAATATAAAATCAATAATTAGTATAAAATCATTAGTTTTACGTCAATCAATAGTTAGCAATAAACCAGAAGTTTTTGCATTAAACAGTACCCTGACAGCCTACATGTATAAAAAAGTAATTAGTAGAAAATTTGTAATATCAGTAAACAAAATTTGATAGGTGTTTGCAAAGAAAACAAGCCACCAGGCACATGATTATGAGTAATGCGCGCAGTGCTGCCACTGCGAAACAATACATGAATTATGTTGCTGTGCCTAACTCAGCCAGATGTCAACGATTATCAACTAATTTTCAGGGCTATAAAGCCCACTAAATTTGCATCAACCAACCTACTCATCTTATCGCACAAAACTGTGAAAACAGTGTGAATTTAGCTTTTTTATCTTATCAAATTGACTACGGCGATTTAAATTTTTGTCAACTTCCTCGATACATTTCGTGGAAATTTCATGTGAAGAAATATTATATAGGATGATCAGAATGTTTGTCCTAACTCGCACACTAGAATTAAGTTCTTTGTCAATAGCCTAGCTCGAAAAAGAGCAGATTACTATAAAATGAAGTTTTGGTGTGCTCATGATGTATGAGGTCATTTAGGTCACTGGATACAGATCCCAGTGAGCATGTCTATGTTCAGCTATACTGATCTTATTTTTGTTGTTCCAGCAGTCAAACTCAATTAAACTTAAGACTGAGATGGTTGTCTTGTCTCAGCGACTGTCGCGAGTCATGTGAGAAATATCTCATGAAATTATACCCTATATCAGTATGTGAAATGAACGGAATTGAAATGAATTGATTTTTCAACTTTCTCTGTGAACTGCGACAGAACGATTATGGTATTTTGAGAAACGATACATGAATTTTGCTGGAAATTTAGTTGGCTTTATATAGCTGTGAAAAAAATTATAAAAATGGCTAACCATAGATTGAGTTACATCTGTGTGTGTAGTGTCGTGTTATTTTTAAACACAATGTACGAGTATGACAATAAAATAATACAATTTAAAAGTAGCAAACGATTTTGATGTTGGTACAAATTATATTGCAAAAATTAATCAGTTAAAATATTACACTGCATATTATAAAATTCATTACACAGAATTTGGTTTAACTCTCAGTGTGCACACTATCTCTAAATATTGCATTAACTTACGCCATTCTGTGCCTACGCTATGCATGTGCCAAAAAATCTGCAACATTTAATTCGTCCCACCACAACTTCAGCTGCAAAGCTTTTGCTGCGTATCACCAATCAACAAAAACAACCAATCACAAACTTTAACGTGATTAATCTAAGAATATAAAATAATAGAGTAATAGAGTAAGAATGCATTCTTACGCTGCTCGCATAAATTTTTTTCTCAAATGGTGATTCTTTATCAGGACGTGTTTGGCACATTTCACCTCCAACCTGTGTTGACACGGAAATGTAGACGTAAGACGTAAATGATGATGATGATGACATTTACATTTTACCTGTTAAAATATAAATTTAACTATTCATTTAGTATTCTTTTTTCTTTTTATTGGATTCTTTTCCTCCTCCTTCTTTTGCTATCGTTTGTGTAATCATGTAGAATATTGCGTAACGAGTTAGTTTGGTGCTGGTGTTGAGAGTTCAAGGACCGTGTGTAGTAACAAAGACTATTAGAGTCCGGTTCTGGGTCTAGGCCTCAGCTTTGCCAAGCAAAGAACCGCTCCCCCTACTTTAGTCGCCTTTTATGACTCGCCCGGGGAGCTCTAGGCTGCAGGACAGTTCTTTGTTCCCCGACCTGCAATGGTGTAACGAGTCAGCTTGTTTTTACTCGTTAAACTTGAATGCATAAAGTTTAAGCAATGCTTTAAATAAACATCCTACAAATTGCGCGTAATAGTGCAATGAAAAAAAGTATTTAACAACACATTTAACAAGGTATATAACAACTGTGCATATAACAACGCACTTGTTCATAAAATTGCACTGAAATAATGCATCGTGTACATATGACAATGCATTTAACAATGCTGCTTGCAATGCTTTCTTGGAATGCTCAGCGGTGCAGTTGACACATAGGCCTACTTATATAGACTGTACATTAGCAGCACTTAATAGATGACCTTCACAATCTGCGTGCAGGACTCATCTATTTTATTTTATCATATTTTTTCTATTTTCTTTATATTTTCTTTTTGTGTGTTTTTTCTGTGTATTTTTCGTTTCTTGTATCGCTGCAGTCTATATCAGTAAGCTGTTTGGCTCAATGTTGCCGATGCGACTACAGATTTACACTGCAGCGTCACAGTAAGCAGCAGCAGCTAACGGCAGGATGGCTTTGCTTGAATGTGCAGCAGCAAGCTACGAGGCCAAGCCACATGCCATGGCTGCTTAGCTGCTGCTGAACACCTCATACTGCATCAACATACACAATAGACAAAAAAGCATAATACGTATTTAACATTGAATATTTTATAAAAACAGTGAATTTATTGTGAATATGCGTTACATATCACATACAGCAAACATATCTGCAAACTTGTGCAAGAAAGACATTGCTTTGCAGCTTCAGCAACAAAACATAGCTTTGCAGCTGCAGAAGCAAGCTATTGCAGCATTTGCTTCGCATTGACAGCAAAACACCTGCTGCAGCAAGGATCTCTCGGTGCCGAGCACCACACAGTGCATTGAAACAGATTCAGCACCCCTGCAGCGCAACCGCACAGTTCAGCAGCTAAAATTTCTGCCTTCGGTGCTGCTGCTGCTGCTGATGCTGTCGTGCAAAACGCGGTATGTCTCCCGCCGCGTAGCCGGGCACGATGGGTACGTTTAGGAAATCGCTGGCGTCCATCACACAGCCCCTCTGCTCGTACCATTCTATGAGGGCACGCCACATCTTGTCACACCTCAGTAGGTTCTTGTTGCCTGCAACAAATAAATAAATATTTGGTCACACCACAGTAGGATCTTGGCGCAGAAGGGCATCCGGCCACAGAACTCTCCTAGAGGAGTCCCAACAATCTGGTGAATGTCTCTATACCATGTTAAAACATAGCATGGATACACGTAAGACTAGACGAAAAAGAAAGCGATTAGATAGTGTACAATTAGTTAGTAACCCACCGACAATGATGAGACCCTGTCGAGCGCGCGTGATAGCCACGTTGATCTGGTGTTCGTCTGCAACAAAGCCGAGCTTGCTCTTGCACCAGCCCGAAGATGGGTAGGGGTCAAGCTCATAGGGGTCGAGGGAGCGAACCGTGCTGAGGATCACGTAGTCCCACTCGTCCCCTAATAACATAATAAGAGCGGTTTTAAGGTACTTCTTGGCATTCGATGACATCATAGAGAACTTGCAGGCATGTGCAATCAGCTAAGTTTAAAGGTACACAATGCCACCCATTATATTATCTACTAACAATAAAGAGTGAAGCGCTGTGGTGTAGTGGTTAAGGCGTCGGGTAGAGAGTCTAGAAACCTGGGTTCGAGTCTCTGCGCCGGCAACTATGAAATAACGCATTACTGTCGCTAGCTGATCAATGATCATCATCTAGAGTAATTTATTATTCTTGTTGGCGACAGGAAGGGCATCCGACCGTAAAAACCCCCAAAAATCTGTAAGACGTCGAATCGCGGTGAAAAGCTACATTCAATTGCATTGTAACGTTAGCTTGCTGTCTGTATTTTAATTACAAACTCTTTATGCATGCAATCTGCATGCAAAATATGCAGCGTGTAACGACAGCCTAACTTTTGAAAGTGTTAACATTTCTGCTTCTAATTTGAATATCTCATGTCAAATTACCTCAACTCTAATCCCGGCAACTAGAAGTCAATACATAAAATTTATTAGAGTAGTCACAAATTTGCTACAGGGATAATTTTTATGACACACTCTATTAATAAATATATGTTCATACTAAATACAAAATAAAATACACACATGCAAGTCACAAAAGACAGACCCTGGCTAGCCACCACAGTTCTGATGTTCAAGTCCTTAAAACCATCTTCCTTAAGTTCGTCCTCAAGCGCGGCCCTCTGAGCGTTGTACTGAGTCAGTATCGCAATGTTCTTCTGTGGATTCGGAAACCTGAATCCACGGTGCACGGTCATAGTGTTGATCAACTCGCGAGCAATCCTTCGCTGAATAAGAACATATTATAGTAAAGAACATCAGGTATAAGCTTCTACTATATAAGAGCTTCTGATTAACTAAACAACATTATAGATCTTAGATCAACAGAAGGATTCACACCAAGTAAGCCAAAAATAATAATTATAGCAAAAAATTCACACAATTTTCAGTTGTGTGAATTGGAGTAATCCAGAGACGCCGTGCGTGATCAAAACATCTGGTTCAGTGCCCATATTGAACTCAGTGTTGTGCCGGATATCATTTGAGAAATATTCAAAGTCAAACTATTAAATTAAATCTTCAAGGGCCATTCAGGGCATATTCCTATATAATGAACAAAACGGAGCCTCTTTGTTAGTTGCCTTATTTACAAAAATCTGTTCTAAATTATGAACTCCACAATAAAACTGCAAGCAATAGAGACCGCACTGAAAATGCACTGAATCCACATTGCTTAACTTAGAGAAAAGGCCTGCGACACGCATAAGCAACTATTTAATTTAGCAAAACTGTAATATGAATTTAGGGATGCATCCCACCATGAACGATTGAATGCCTATGGAAAACAAGGCTATAGACTGCAATACGAGTCACAAATACGATGCACAGGCCGGATCTTAGCCTTGAAATCATTTGACAATCTTCATCCAAAATGAGAAACTGTACATGACACAGTTATGGTTTCTCTTACAAAAACCAACTAAGCGATAGCCGCTAGTCAGTCAGTCCTCAGTATAAGCAGTGGTTAAAGTGGGAGAAGCGCACGGGAGGGGCGCTCCCACGGCTCATTCCAAATTGGACTACCGTTCCCATTGCTAACATTAGTGCTACCCCTGCTCCGGAGCGAGCGCTCCCACTGCTCATACTGTGAAGAAAAGGTTTTTTGACATGGTAAGTTTTAGTGCAGATTGTATAATGTATATAGAAGGAAATGAAC
>JAQIWG010002254.1:0-20985 GCA_034695025.1 Chamaedrilus cognettii | reverse complement strand
CGATTCTTCTGCCGACGCACTGCGAGCGAGGCTCTACTCAACAAGAGAAGACAACCAGTGAGCTACGATCCCCGACAAGATAGAAGTCGTCCCTACAAACCCAAACCCTAAAATACTGCAAACAGGCAGTATACAACAAAACATCTCGTTCAGCACAGCAACACGCACAAACTGAGTCCAGTCCCCAGTTCACATCTCACTCGACTGCAGACGTGCTGACGGACAAGCCGCTGCCATTAGCATACATTTATTACAGACAGTTCAAACACGCATGCAAAATACAAACCCAATCAAAGCGAACATTAATATATTAAACATCAATAATACTATGTTAAGCATTGAAACAAATAATAAACTGATACAGTTTAATTGATTAATTGACCACGTGTCTCAGTGAATTAGCTGAATCATGTAGCCTAACATAAGTAATATCTGTAACGCAATCAAATGAACCACTAACTTACGAACTTGATAAATCTAATAATCAATAAAGTAATGATGCAATTAGTTTTAAAATAATAACTAAAAGAGATACTGCAGGTCTTTAGCCGAATGAGTTCACAAATGAATGTTTAATTTAAATTAAGGATGTAACAAATTAATGTGCCTGCAGACTATAGTAGTGTACAATAATGCTGCATTTAAATATCAAATCAGAGCAAAACATTCATAGATTTAACATCAAAGTACTTTGCATGAACGGTTGATACAGTCAATAATCACGGACTGAACAAATTTATCAAGTAGAATTTAAATAAATAAACACAACTCAACAATGTAATTAAATTACGTTAATCAAAATAATAATTCTATCTTTAATATAAAACTCAATCAATACTGATGCAACTTATGATAATCTTAATCACGTATAATTTTCACCCGATTACTGAATGGTGAGAGCCGATCGATTGGCAGTGCACTAGACTGAGAGAGACGGGGGATGACCCATGTCATTACTAATGGCAGCCACAGGATTACAAGCCTAGAATGCGCATGCATTAACTGCACAATACGACAGAAAGAAGCATTTTTTGCTAGAAACGGAAGTTGATTTGTATTATCGGTAATAGTTGTCAATTATTGTGATTGGATGTGAAAGGGTCATGACCCTATCAACCAATTGTTGACGCTTGGTAATTGGTTTGGCCCGCGGGCTGAACCCCTCCTCCTTCATCCCCATACGTCCTTCATTCTATGGGCTGCAGTGGCGGGCCTTGACGGCAGCCAATTACTTCACGCGCGTTGCATGCTTCGCATCAGTAAAATTAAAGTGATGCACAGCCATTGTATTCTTGGCGCTTTGCATCGTTTTAATGGCGCAGAAGTTCAAATTTCAAGTGCCTCTATAAGCTCCCCGGAATGAACAGAATGAATAAATACTCCATCCTCCAAAATCCTCCTCCAAGTTCCGCCACAAAAATAAAAAATCACCCTCTCCCTACTGCAAAAACATGTTCAAAAAATTCCGCTATGAATAATTTTTTTTTTTTTTTTTCAAATTTTGCACTGGCAAAATTTCAAACGGCACTAGCAGGGTTATTAATAATACATCAACAATGAGAAAGCGCGGGGGTGGGGGGTAGTTTTGTGCGCTGCTAGTCAATCCTGATTGGTGGGCGGCGGATCTGACAGGAGACGTGTGTCTGGACCGTGGACCCATGAAGGGATTCGCTTCCTCTTCTCCCTTCACTCAGGTCACACTCGAGGAGCACGACGCGCTTGTTGCTGTCATCATTGACAATCACTCGCCCGAACTGGTCGATGAAGAGTTGATCAGGCCGGTCCAGCTGATGCTCTCCACTGCCGCTCGAATCTTCGTACGAGCGCATTGCGTCCAGCTGAGAAAACCTGGCTGTACTCGTTCTCGCGGTAGTGACTGACGAGGTACCCTCCGTCGTTTGTCGCCAGGGCGTGCTGAGTTCCGTCGGGCATGTTGACGTTGTGCACGTGACTGCCGCTTGAGTTGTAGACGAGCAGGATGCGCTGAGCAGTGACGGTATCAACCGTCACGACAAGTGCCACAGTGTGACGTCATCGACAGAGAGCGCAGGTCCGGGATGTCGATCCACTTACTCCAGGTATCAGGAGTGACGGTCACGTCGATTCTCTAGCACTGCGCACTGCTGCACCCGTAGAGCATGTTGTTTCTTGCGCACGAGCCGAGATGATCTGCATTAGTTCCATCAATGGCTGTTCTCGACTCGTGGTACGTTGTGGCGTTGTAGACCCTGAGGTTGTCATCACAACACATGTAGTAGAGCGACCCACGCATACGCGTCGTGGCGCGTATCTGGTATCTCTGACAAGGATTAAACTTGTGCAGCGCGGCTGCGCGGCGTGCACGGCGTGCACTGAACAACAACCAAACTCACGACTCACCGTCAACAGTTCAGTCTCTCACTTACATTTAGCTATAAAACTTGAATTTGAAAACCGATTAGTCTTCAAAAGCTAACACAGCACGGAAGTTTAAATAGATAACTACGATCTATTGCTTGTTACAGTGGTTACACTTACAGTGTAATATGCGAAAAGGAGAATGGGCGACCAGGGTCAGATACCACCCAGCAGGGAGGAATAGCCATGTGCTGACAAATGATTTTTAAATTTAGCAAATCATTCACTGCCAAGGTCTGTTGTTTCTGAACTAGGTTATTAGGCATTCACGGGATCTTCTTTCATTGTAGGGGCAGTTTTCAGTACATCTCTAGGTACATCTTTACTGACCTAGGGGGTACAGTCCCCCGCCCATCCCCCCCCCCCCCCTGCGCGTATTCTCTGATAATAATATTTGATGGAAGCTTCAAACGTTAAGAATGAAATTGGCCATATCTGTGTGATATGCTCGCTACAACAGAGAACTTTATATTAAGTGGGGGGCAGGAATATTGAACTGTAAACACCACGGGATCGTCAGAATTTTTGGCGTCACGACGACTTTTTTCTTCCCGTGAAAAATCGCCGCGACCGAGGGGGAAGGGGGAGTGCTCACATAACCGTCACGGTCTCAAGCACGCAAGATGTACTGCATTAGGAGCCAATTTTCACATTGAAACAGACCTTGGTACCGGGGGTGGGCGAAGTGGTGCCAGAGTTTCGATCAAAACATACAAGGCAAAGAAACCTTGCTCATATTTATTAGGAGGGGACACTGGAAAAACGGTTCCCAGCAAGACCCATCCAGACAATTCCCAGTTCGCCAGGCGGAAGATTAGATCCGAACTTCTACGTCAAAAATCGATTAGTCCCGCAACAGAAACACTTACTTTTCCAACAAAAGTAATTTTATTTGAAGCCGGGGGGGGGGGGGGGCATTAAACCCCAATGTCCTGGCTAATCACATCTGCTTTCGATAGAGCTTATATAGGACTGAATTTGGATTATATTGTCAAATAGACCATACTTAATTAAGTTGAATTGGAGTTTCCGATTAGTTTATTTGTGAAAATGGCCGTGATAGATAAAAATTTACTCTAGAAATGCAACACTTGACACGATAATTATAATTAAATAGACATTACACATCATTGGGGACATCACACCCCGGTAATGATATAGGCTACATTCTTTTAATTTGGTCAATCATGCCGGTAACAGCTTTACTCGAGCGGGAATTTAGTCAGCGACTGTTGCGTAGCACACAAGTACGGATAAAGGATGTACGTTGCACACATACGAATGATTTACTTCGCTACTTCGCTACGTGAAATAACTGGAATGAGAGAGAGAGCTTAGATATTGCGACTTAAAGTCACACGGTAGCAGTTATTGAAATACAATTAGCTGTTAAATGATCAGCTGTTATCAGTTTTTATCACTCTTGCAAATCTGTTTTAGTCCAAATAATGAACGACTTGTCATTAGTGAGAGGCGTCACGCTCGCATGCACGCGAGTATGGAATCTGCTCCAATCCCTCTTGGCTCTTGCTAAGTTGCATACAGGCTGAAGCAATTCGCTGTTTTTGAAACCTAAATAAAATTACATTTTGGTTGAGGTAGGGTCTGCTTTAGGGTTAGCAAGTTAGGGCTAGGACTGTGTTAAGGTTTGGGCGATGTAAAATATACGGTTTGTATAGGCCTGCTGACTTGATGTTCTAATTTTCTCCAACTTGTATGCAAATTAGCAAGAGCCAAGATGAATTGGCGCAGATTTTATTCTCTCCGCCTACAGGCCGCAACGGGAGGGGAGCCTGTCCACGGCAAGCCTGTCTGAATCGCTTCCAATTATACATCCACGTGGGCGACATGCCAAATATAAACACTATGAAGTTCATGTTTAAGGTTAAGTTTAATAACGCACACGTGTGCGTTATAGACACGTGGCGATCCTACGGGTGCTTGACGTGTCAGTGTGTGAGACGATAGCGTCTAGAACGTTATAATCTGTCCTCTATGCACAACTACACAGAGCTGGCGTTAGAGCGGTCTGCACCCTCCCCCCTCCCTCCTCTAAAACTCAATTTAGGGCCTCCCCTAAATCTTTTCCGGCGTGCAACTCACGACCGGGGGCGGGGAGTGCTGACTGAAATATTTCCATAACTTTTCGCCTACAGACTGCCTGTCAATGACTGCGGGGCTATGGATGGCCCAGTGGGCCAACCACAACCTCACAATGGCCCCGCCCCAAATTTCTTCGAAACTTTTGAACATCGCTCCTTGCATAAATAAGGCCTACAACGTGAAATTTACAGGTGTTTTATGCACCGTGGGCCACCCAACAGCCATGCCCCACTCGCCCCTAAAATCTAATTTTGGGGACAAAAATAATGCGCTGACGTTTATTTCGATTTCTCAAGGCATAATCAGAGACCTCTCCTCGCTATGGGAAACAATCAGTTGACAAACTGGTGGAAACCTAGAAAATTAATTTATTCCGCGAGGCAGTAGATATTAAAAGTATTGCGTTGTGTCGCTGCACACATCGACAAGATTGTCCTGTGACGCTGATCAAGAATTTGCACTGATCCAAACTTAAAAATGAAACCACCCAAGCTAAGCGGCTCACAAAAACTGAATTGTGACAGGTCGGCGTATGGAAAAATTAAGCGTAAAAGGCGCCAAACTGGCTGCTGTAATTAGAAGGAATTGGCGTGATTCCAGATAGGGCTAGAAACGCCTTAAACATTTATATGCAGCCATTGGGCTATCTTTGGCAATCTCCTTCTTTGGTGCTGTGTGCGCCTGCAGCTATATCACTGGCAAAGCCATGCTAGGTTTATAATTATCACAATTCTTGCAGACTGCAGATGCACCTGCTGACCTCATGCACCGAGTGTGCGCGCAAGGTGAAGGCCCTTCTGTTTGACAACTTTATGGTCATCGTCAACCTGCTCAATACCGATTCGGTCTGTGTGTCCTCCAGTGTAACTACTCACACTGCATTAGTTACTGAAAGTTACGGGTGGTTGCTCGACCTCGGTTTGAGAGCGATTTATGTGCGATTTAGTGACGTAGTCCGATTTAACGAAATTTTCTGTTGCTGACTTTGATTTAATGTGCGAATTAGCAATCAGCGAATTCATTTTTTACATTTCTGCAATTCAGTGCGGTTTAACGGCCAAAATATAGGAAATTCAGTTACGTTTTAGGATTCAAATTGTCACGACACTATTGACAACTTCAAGGTCATCGATCTCAAAATCAAGTAGTCAAAATTCACCACTATTGACACGTTTTGACACCATTAGGGCCTCCTGGAACGCTAATAAAGGCGAACTCTTAGTAATATTTGTGCACATTCGCTAAATCGTACTTAAACCGAGGAAAATCGTCTAGCAACCCAAACATTTCAAACCAGTTTAGCTTAAACTGCAGTTTGAGTAATGCGCGATTTAGCATATTTTCAAATCGCGGTCGAGCAACCAGCAGTTAGTGTTACGAGTTTTTTTAGTTTGTATATGTGTTGCCGTAATTAAGTTATTTTCGCAATGCAATGACAGGTGTTTGGTAATTCGGAGGGATGAAAGGCATAAGTTATAAATCTGAGAGCTAATTAAGGCGTGACAGATCTGTTGAAAAATAGTTTAATTAGGATTTAGCAAGAGAAGTGCACTGAATCGGTCACAAGCAAGACTGAAAGATTAAAATATGTAGAAAAATAGTTTTTGTTCAAAATATCTGAGCCATAAATAATCAAAAACGTGGGCAATGAACGTTTTTGTAATAACTTCATCACAGGGCATTGCTGTAAGGTATTTACTGCAGCAATAATTGCTGTAGCTATGGGTAGCTACATTGCCTCTCGCAACACTATTCACATCAGTTACTCGCATCCACTACCCTCAATACTAACACTACCGCTACTTCTCCCACTACTTTCATCGTTCTCACCATCATCACTACTCCCACTGCTCTCATCACTTTCACTACTCCCACTGCTTCCACCGAAACCTTTACTATCTTCAATAGTCTCACTACTCTCTCTCCACACTTTTCTCACTACTCTCTCTTCGCACTACTCTCACTACTCTCTCTTCTCACTACTCCCTCTCCTAACTGCTCTCACTACTCTCCTCTCTACTCCCACTACTCCCACTGCTAACAGAGCGCTCAGCGAGGTGTGCGATAGAGGAAGCGAGTCAACAGAAGGTTCAAGAGACTGCTCGACGCCGAAGCGATCAACTCGAACTGACTCGACTTACAAACTGCACGCGACTCTGTTCAGTTTCGAGAAAGAACTCTGCACCATTAAACTGATCCGTGCGTTCGAGCCTTGAGCCTCTATACAATCTACCAGGGTTTGATCTACCAGTCGCCACATTCGCCAAAATATAATTTTTTGAGCAGTTGGCGAATTTTGTTTCCGTTTGGCAAAAGCCATTGCAAATTTTTTATTCATCCTTCGTTTTTAGAAGCTCAATAACTCTCTATGGCAATAAGCAGAGCAATAAATTTGATTTATTAAAGTGCACCCGAACGGAGAAATGTGTAGCAAATTTGGCTAAAACAACTACGGCCTGGCGAAAATAAATACCTTTTGGACAATGTTTTGTGAAATTTTTTCAGGACTCAGATCGGGCCCTGCTACTTACTATGTTATATTATGCTATTCTCTATACTATGCTCTACTATACTACATGTATGTTGTACTATGCTAGGCTATACTATTCAATGCTGTCTGTCCGGACATGACATTAAACCATGCCCGGCAGCCCTGCCCCTGCTGCCACCATTGGACAGGACGAAGCGTTGTGACCGAGTGATCCAAGTCGCTGGCGTTGGATTACGAGTGCGGCAGCTGTCGATTCGAATCTCGGCCGCAGCAAAGATTTTGAATCACTTCGTGTGCCCTTTGGCAAGGGTGGTTTAAATTTGTCAGCCACAAGCGTTCCTACGATGCCCATCAGATACGGTGTAACCACCACCAGCGACCATCAGCTGGCGAATGATGAAGCTGGGCATTACCTTTTCCACGCAAGAGATTTCCCCGCATGGGGCTATAACAACAACTATGCTTATTCTATGCTATGCAATATCCATGCAAGCTAGAGAACAAAGAATTGGCTTGCAGCCCACCGCTCCCCAGGCCAGTTATAAAATGTGAGTAAAGAAGAGAACCGGACTGTAATAGTCTTTGTTGCTAAACACGGTTCTTAAACAACATATCGATTTTCAAATTATAGCGTTTCATCCGCTTTTAAAATGATAAAATCCAAGTAACATCTCTGCACTCGCACATAAATATAAGGCAGGGGAGGAAAATGTATTTGATCAATCATTCTTCCGCACTGTCAACAACGCTGTCTTTGGTCATTGTTAATGTTCATGTTTTCACACAGTTTTACACGTCTTCGCCCTGATCAGGACTGTTGGAGCTGGGTTTTTATGGCCGGATGCCTTTCCTGACGCTAACAATTAACAACCAAATAATAATTATCTGGCACGGGGTTAGCAGCTAGGGACACTTGTGTGTCGCTAGCTGCGTTGTTGACCTTGATGAAGGTCTTGAAACGCAGGATTTTATAGTTTCCGGTGTCACCGGGGCGGGGACTTGAACCCTGGTCCTTTGGACTCGAAGTCCGACGCCTTAACCACTACGCGACAGCTCCTCGCTGTGGTGTAGTATAGGTATTTAGGGAATGAAAAAAAAAAATTTGCATTTTAAAAAAATTTCTTTAACCAAACTTTCGCTTGATTACTCCACCTTTCACAAGCCGTGGTGCAGCTTTTGTTACGATATTGACTACTGAAGACTGCGAAGTGGTTGTTGCAGCTTGTAGAGCTGAACCCTCTCATTGACACAGTGACGAACCTCGACAAGGCCGTCCTCTGCTATCAGGTACTCGACTCACGGTTCACGCTTCTGGTGCATTACTGTTTACTTAAAGTGTAGTAATTATCCAGGGAAATCTCTAAAAACCCCGACCGGGGGTAAGTGGATCCCCAACAAATATAAAACAACAACCTGGTTAGCCTTTTCCAAAATTGCCCCGCCAGGAATACATTTTAACATGTAGATATTTTGTTAGGGCCCTTTTGATAAACACTGTTATGCCTGGCCTCAAGAACTGTCGTCAGTCCCTTCTCTCCTCCCCCCCGCTGGCGACACCGCCTCAAGTGCAAAATCTAAGAAATAACTCTGGCAACGTCACATCGGGCACGACAAGGATATGCTAAGCCTTTGCCAACAGTTCCTCCCATGACGCAGTTAGTCATGCAGTAGATGTTTTGTTACATGTCATATTCTCCTCCATGGTGGACAAGTATTGCACATGTCGCGGTACAACTGCACGTAGGATAAACTTGTGCTACTGATGAGTGAAGGCTGACCGAAGTTCTGCTCTATCTAGGATTTAGGCGCCAAAATTTACGATTTTGTAACTTACTGGCACTGCTGGTGTCAGTGCGGTAACAGCTTATGCGATGAACTAATCGGTGTGATGAACGAATGCTGTGACATCGAAGTCTCACTGTTACACTATGACACTTGGTGTGAAGGTGTCGAGAAGGAGGGAGGGGATGCGATAAGTCGTGCGAGTGGGATAGGCAGTTACCCATTCACATGGAATGCATATCGTTGGGGCTGCGGTAAGCGAGTTATGCTAGAATCAAGATAAAGGTACACTGGTGTCAAGGGGGTTTTATAGTCAGCAGACCTGAGAGGTCGGTTTTATACCATGTTGACTAGTGCGTATTAATCTGACCAGGTGAAGGGAGAAAACAGTTGACGACTCAGTTTCGGCTTTCGGCTATGGCTTCACGCCGAAACTGGCCCTCAACTCCAGCCTCACTTAATGTGCCACACGTGTCATTTAAACAATAAACAGCTGTTGTATAATTTTAAACTATATTAATTAATTTTGTTGTAGTTTTTTCTTGAACCAAAGTTGCGTTTGATTGTCAGAACTTCCACAAGCAGTGGCGCAACTTTCGCAACAAGCTGCGCACAGCACCCCAGCCGATCCGCTTTGTGGAGCAACTCAGTCACCTGCGTCAGATAGCACACGGAAAGAACTTCAAGTTTGACACCATTTTATTGCATTTTGCGATTTCGACAACTTGTTCTGTACTTATTTAGACAACTTTTAACTTGCTGCTGCAAGTTTCACACCTTTAAATTACATGCTTCTATTTCGACACATCGTTATTTCGATACCCTTTTGTTGGGTACTGTAAGTTGGACACCTTTTTCCTTTTTTGGCTTCAAGTTAGACAGTGCACATTTATATTGGTTTTCTGAAATTTAGCTATCTCTTTGCTTTTACTTCGAGTCAGCCTACATTAATTTCATTTTTTATGGAAGCTTAGGCTCATCTTTATTTGCTACCGCAGATTGAACTTTTTTATTGTTACAAATTGGGCGATGAGTTTTTACTTTTTTTACTTTATCAACTTTACTAGGTACTATGAGTTGGTATTAGGTACTAGGTGCTACCTCTATGTTGCAGGTACTATGAGTTGATACTATGTATTATGAGTTGACACTAGGTATTATGAGTTAATACTGGGTACTAGAAAATAGGTACTATGAGTTGATACTAGGTGCTATGAGCTGATACTAGATACTAGGTACTCTCTCTCTGTTGCAGATACTAGGAGCTGAAGATGACGCTCGATGACACGGAGGTGAAGGAGGAGATCACCCACCTCACGGACAAGAACGGCAAGCCGACCCAGCGACACGGCTCCAGTCAGTCTGCAGTCTAATGGCGCTTGGATGGAATGGCTGTGTTGTCAACGAACTTGAGTGTTAGCTGATCGGACGCTCTGTGTTCTAATATTGATTTATTGAAAGGTGTGCGTTGGCTGGTATTCGCTGTGCACTAACGATGTCTGTTATGAACTACCTTTAATTCTTGTTTTCACCGTTGAATTCTTCATTCGACTCTTTAGTTCTTCCTTCTGCCACAAAAATTCTTCAGGTCTAGGACTGCAATCATAATATTTTTCCTTTTACTGTTACTTCTCCCTTTTGGCATTAAGTTCTTACTTCTACGGATAATTTCTTTGTGCTATCATTAAAATACCACATTGGTTTTTGCTATATTGTAGTGAAGTAAAATTATGAAAAGGGCTTCAAAATGTCGCCATGCCAGACAGACTAGTCGAGGCTCGCTGCGTCTCGAGGAGGAGGCTGGAGTTGATGCTTCGCAAAGTCTTACAGATTGCGTCTACAAGCTGTGAAGCAGAGGGGGGTCACCTCCTTCAATATTTTGTAGAAGGATGCCACTGCTGCAAATTAGGGCAAGAGTCGTGACACGTACAGCTAGCTTCTCCAACACGGATTTAATGGTGGTTCAGAATTTAGCCCAACTTTTGGCATAGGCTAATTCTAAACAAATCGTAAACATAGCCAAATAGACGTTACAGATAAGCATCGTTAAGTTCAGAACCAATTAGCTTCAATAATCAGTTGCAGGTAGAATATTACAAATAGCTTAGCTAGTATATATACCTATAATGATTACAAACATTAGGTTTAAAAATATTCAAACTTTCAGAAACACGCAACACTTTTGGAAGAAAATCTCAGTTTTGAACCAATAGCACCGCTACGCTGCTCTCGGATATTAGAGCGATATGAAATCAAAAGAAAGTCTTGAGTATTTCGCATGTCATACAAATGTGATCATACAAATTCTTTTAATTTAGCATGTAATAGCGCATGCAAGCAACGCGTAAAATTGTTGTGAGTGTTCACATTTGTACATGAAAAACGTGATTTGCTATTTGCGAATATCAAGAATTTTCAATAGATTTAGCTGCTTGAACAATGGACCTGCTAAAGATCGAAACGGCGAGCAAGTTATTGATCGTACAGCTCTATTCTACAGTACTTCTAATTTATGAATGGCTGTAATGCTAGCACTTCCCCATACTATACAACAATATATCAAGTATGGATAAATCAGAGAGTATTATAAAGTTAATAGAACAACACTTGACAGAATTTTTCTGTTAATTTTTTCACACACTATTTGCTTGTGAAGCATGTGGACCATAAACTTCACATGTGGTTTACATGTGGTGTGGTTCACATGAGAAGCATGCTAATCCCATTTCAACCAAATGCTCCAACATGTGATCGACATGAGTTTTTATGTGGACCACATTTGATTCACATGTGAAGCATGTGGATCACATTTGGATCACATGCTTCACATGTGATCCGCATGTGGATCACACGCCTCGCATGCATTCCACATGTAGTTTCTTTGGAACCGCATGTGGTTTACGCATGAAGCATGTGGACCACATGTCAATCACGTGATGCATATTTGGTCCACATGTGGTCTTCTCTGAATCACATGTAGTCTCATGTGGAACACGTGTGGTTCATATGTAAAGCATGTAGATCACATTTGGACGACATAATTCGCATGTGGTTTCTCGCGAACCACATGTGGTTTACTTTTGAAACATGTGGAACACAAATGAATTACATGCCTCACACGTGGTCCACACGTGATCCCATGTAGACCACATGTAAACCACTTGTGTAACGAGGAGTCTTTTATAAGGTGTTTGCTTATGGAAAGTTAGGCGACTAGCTTGGCATGCAGGAGAAGTCGGCGGGATCCTGTAAGAAGACGCAGCTGGTTGAGAGAAGGGACAAGGAGAAAGGATCTGTTCTAAGTGTAGTTTTTCGGAAGGAACGTCAGCACAAAACAGTTCTAAATTCTGTTTAAAGTATCAAATATAATTTCGACCCCGAGTTCCAGATCTCCCTCTCTTTTTCGTTCAATGCTGCGCATGTCTATTTATACTGTTCGTGACTGCCTAGCTATATCCACACACAGCATTGGTACGTTTATGATTGGATAGAGCCTTTGACCAATTCTATCCCAGCCGACTGCCTACAGTCCCATCAAACATTGTCCGATAACATCATACCGACTCAATTAATTTGCGAAGCAAATTACTTAATGTCCTCATTAATTATAATCTTAACTTGTCTATTCCTGCACGTATAGCTTCAATGTGTCCTTCTAACTGTTCAAACTTTACAGCTAGGTTATCACAAAAACACTAGCAACAATTCGAAAAGGTAAATGTCAAACATTCCCACTCCTACTTCATTATACTTTAATTATGACAGAAAGTCTAAGTTAATGACATCAATTAATCGATTTTTCCCTTTAAAACATATTCTTTAACATCCGTATTTTGTTTGCCTACTTCACTGCATAATTGTTTTAAATTATTTTCTTGACCGATTTATTCAAACGCAACCACCCCGTAAATAGCTTCATGCTATTGCTGATTCGACATTAAGACGTCGCTTCATGACGACAGCATGAGTCAACTGTCGTCGTGATCTCAGATCGGTTGTGCAGCGTCCGCTGCTGCAGTGGCTCTGCGCTGATCGTTGATCAGTAGCAGAAGGGCGTGATCAGTCGTACGGACTCGTATCAAAATGAATCCATGCTCATCTGAAACAAAAGCAATCCATATTATATGCATTCTATGCAAGATGATTTAATCACTCTCTAATTATATTTCTGAATCAATATAGGCTAATGCAATATATCCAATTTTGTCGTTCTCGGTGATTATTGCATAGGTTGCTGTATTTAAAATATTTAATCAATACATGAATAAACAATGCGCACGGGCTAACTACATAAATGTAAATGGACTTAAACAATGTCTAACAATATTAATCTAAACGATATCCAACTATATCTAACAATTACTATCTCAAATTATTTCATTAACGGCTATGCAATTTAAATTCTACAAAACATTGCAACTGTTGTCGACTCTCATATATTTAATTTTTTGTTAAAATCCCTCTATGGTTGTTTCTACCGCTGTCAAGCAATGAAATGTAACTGATCATCCTTATAGTGACGATGCTTAATGATGCTGATGATTGTACTTATGACCTTTGCCCGATGACTCAATAAGTGTGCGCTGATCTCTTCACGCACGACTGACTTCATTAAATGTAATCTTATTGTTTTATTTTTGTGACATATTTCAGTGACACACTTTGTATCCTTTGTGATATCTGCTTGTCTGTGACCTTTCTGACAAAAAAGTGTCACTACGCTTTGAAATCTCTTATATGTGTCTCATTATTGTCTTGCATCATGATCTTGCTGTTGTTGACAGTAATGTAGTATCTTGCATGTCCTCTGTGTACTCCCCCCTTTTTTGGATCGTACACTGAGGAAAATCTTCTCCATGACTATTGTTGGGTTCTTGTCTCGTCGTGCATGTGACACCTCTAAACAACGCAGTTTAGAATAGTAATAATAATTCATCACGTTATTTATTTGTAGTCAAAGTGTGCATTGTGGTCTCTATGCATTATAATATCGTGCATTCTAATTATCGTGCACATAGCTATCGTACATTATATTATCATCTGAGACTATTTGCTTCTTACAAGTATTAATGAGCTCTAACCCTCTGCTTGTCGTAAATCTGATGTTAAGTTTAATACACCAAAACGACCAATCACAGTTATTCATAGTTCGTCGTGCTCACCGTATGCACCTGATCGCCAGCGATCAACGATGGTACAGGACCAACTAAGCAATAAACTAAGTGGTCGATCTTGTGCGAGACCCCCCCTTCTTGTAAATTTTAATGACGTGTCGGTCTTCGTGCGCTCTTCGCGGCAAACCATGGAACTTAATGTCAATTTCTGTCCCCTGGAGTACACCTCTTTCAGCATATCGGGAACTTCTGCCTCTTCCTGCCGTATACCTCTTTCAGCATACGGGGAAACTCTGTCTTACTTTCAGCCTATGACGATCTGATCTATTTGTCAATATCCGCTTACTAAACGCGTAGTGGGCAAACTAGCGAATAGCGTGACCGAGAAGTGACTTGCAGCTTCTGTACTAGGCTGCGGGGTGTGGGCCGATGTAATTGCATCCACTTATAGGCCGCGTAATGCCCTTACCGACCTATCTGGCACCACGTTTCCAGCTTGTTTCAATGTTTCCTACGTCATTGCTCGTTCCTCATTTCTCGCCCTAAATCGCACCCCTTTCTTTGGGCCAACATCGCCCGGTTAAAACTTGTTGCGTTCTTATTGACTAACGCAACGCGGCGTTCATGCCCAGCTCGTATCTCTTATAGATAATGTGTGTCATTGTTGTCGCTATGTTTTATTCTTGCGACCAACGATTATCTCCATTCTTGTCTGTTAAAATAGACTCTGTCAATCGTATTGATTTGGCTCTACAGTACATTGTTATCAGATTCGCGTAGACCTATCGATGTTATATATATGTGATTCTCTTCAATATATATTTTGTAGTTTGACATTATCATATAAATTCTGATGTTCTACCCAATCTTACTGCATGCTGCATTGGGGTTTGTTGCCATATATGTCACCTGTTGTATCCCATGGCCGAATTCCAGAACAAATGCAACAATACAACGTAGCGAATGTATCGACTCCACGGACCGCGAAGTCCGAAATAAACTATCGCTTGAACTGCTACAAAACCTTAACCGGGGACTCGAACCACGATCAACAAAGATGATAATACATCAATATGAGAAAACCACTGAAAGGCTATGACAGAACGTTGACTGTTAAAAATGTGTGCAATTCACCATATATAACTCTGCTCTTCTTCGTCTGATTCCTCTTTGCTGTATATTATATACCACACCCATCTCATAATTTAATCTAAAGAGAGTCTTACTTTAGATCGAATCAAACTTCGAAACATGCTGGCCATGGCGCCTTACATTGACAGAAAGCAAATAGTTGTTGAACGCATTAATTGTGAACGCAAAATCGGTTTTACAAACATGACTTACTCCATATACTAACAGCTCTCGATGTATTGTACTTTCAACCATGGTGCCTAGGATTGCAGAAAGCTAAAAGTTATTGAACGCAGTAATCGTAAACGATTATCATGACTCACTCCATATACAATCAAACTATCTGGCTATCAGTCTACCATGCATCTGGCGTAAAACTCTCTTTATTGCACCTGCATTGAATGCAGTCTGGTTCTTTAATAGTTGGATGTCATTGCCTTGTAAACTCGATACTCGTTCGATATAGTATATTTGGGATATAATTTATGGACGGTGTGTCTTATCAAATACTATCTTAGGCCCATGCTGTGTAAGAAAGCCGACACAGAATCGCTCCCCCTTCTTTAGTGGCCTTTTACGACTCGCCCGGGTTGTTCTGAGCGGCAAGCCAATTCTTTGTTCCCCGGCCTGCAGGGGCGCCTGTATGTATCTATTTATTGTCGATCTTAAATATGTCACGCATCAATACAGTAACACTGCAGCGCTGCCATTTAAATTCACTAGATGAAATAAAATAAAATCTCAGTGTCTGCTCTAGGTGCTGATCAATATCATTGTACAAGTCACGCTCAACCTATTAGCCTTCATCTAATATAATTTATATATATATATCCTCTCTCAAATGGACAATGCTCTGGCTAACATCGAAAATCGGTATCTCACCCTACTTATTCCATATGTTAATATAATTAATTTTTAATTAATTAACCTTTAACTATGACCAGGCAACTAATTAATTTTTCATGAACTAATTCCATGGACCTAACAACCTATACTTAATTTAATTCTTGTCCAAAATACTCCTAATAATCTTCCAAGTTTACCATTCCGTGTTCAACCTAGTAGCTTTTACTTTATTATTTCTCCAATTTGTTTTGGTTTTTCTGGCTAATATCTTATCATTTAATTATTAAAGTATTTGCTTAAACAAAATTTAATCTTAACTATTCTCATTTCATAACAATTCTTATTTCATTTCTAAGTATATTTAACTAATTATCTTCTGTATCAAATCACACTCGAGTCTTTCTCACTACAATTAGGAAAAGCCTATGCTTTAACTGTTAATCACTATTATTGTAAGTCTAAGTCATTTTCAATCTAATTAAAACTTTATGCTACCGTCAGTGTCAACCGTGCTATGGCTTAAGTTTAAACAAGAAATATGATCTCTGACTGAGGAAATAACTACTCCTATTTTTTCGAATCCGGTCTATTGCTGCAATAAAATCTACATGCAACTGCCTTCACAAACCTTTCTATGTTGAATCAAATACCTTGCGGCTGAGCAAACGGCTTACCAATAAATTACCCAACGTGCTTCAACTCTTTGCCCGCAGTCCCAAAAAAATAAGCCTGTAGCATGCAACGCCTCCCGGCTTGAGTCCGAAATATAGGCTCTTCTTATTTTCCAGCATAGTCCTATCTGCTACTATTTTTTGCTGCAAACTCGCTAGAACTTGCAATGTTGGTTTCCTGCATACGTTATCCTATCTACTATACTGTGAACCGCTGAGCCATTAATTAACATAATTAACCATAATTAACCCCACTCCTTCTTTCACGCTGTGTTGATTTTCCACACCGCTGAGATGAGGTGGGATACGGCTCGAAAAAGACTGCTGGATGGCTGCATTATAATAGCAAGCAAAGATGTCGCTACTTACGCCTGCAGGCTCTAACTTGGGCTCTGCTGCTGCTGCTTTGACGCGCCTGTCACGATACTTATTAAAAGCATGGACGCACTCGGCAGCTACAGAAACTGTCAGCAGTACGTGTACTGTTGCCGCTGCTGCTTGCTGCATGCACGTGTTCTAATAACTTGCATTTTGCATGCTTATATGGATAGGCATATGCAGTTGCTTACATAACGCAAAAAAACTAATCTGTTCTGGTGTTAATCTCAGCTCTTGCTGTAGTGAAGTCGATATAAGCCAGCGATATTTTACTTTTAAAAATAATATCAGTTTTAGTTTCATTTCAGTTCTAGCTCCATAGTTTCAGTTTCACTCAATCATTTTAATTAATTATGCCATGATGCTATGTATATTAATATTTGCTTCAGCTTCATTGATCCTTAACCGAAATATTTGTCAATGTATTACTACAAGTATCCTATCATATTTTTTTATTTGATGCTGAGCATTAGTGCCAATTAATATTTGTGCCTCACATTATCATCATGTATCACTAGCTATCCGTATTCATAAAGTTAAGTCTCGATAATTTAACTCTTTCCATATTTATAATTTTATTTATAATTTGATACAACTGATTATTTTCTGTAGGCCTATGGACTAACTATAGAATCATATCGCATCCGCTCCGCAGTTAGGCTAAGTATGTTTTCACTTAACTCCGTCTTAGGCTTAAAACAACGAACTAAATACGCATCGGTACATGTAAGTTTTGAGCTATAGAAAGTGTGGAGCAAAAAATTCACCGCTCAGCCTATCTATTTCTTCTCGGTATTTTCTATATGTCTGTACTTATGCTCCATCGTCTGAAAATCTCGAAAGTGAAAGATGACATTGTCGTAGAGAAGCGCTGCTCGTGATAAGCAATCGTCATGCTTGAGAGCTTTGCTCTGAAAACTAATTGTAAGCCGCTATGTTTGGCACGATCAAATCATGTCTGCTGTAGATCTGTAGAATGCTGATTCGTTGTAGAAAATTGGCCGGGCTATAGCTCAATCACTCCTGAGGTCGGGTTGGCTTGACTCGTCGTCTCTGCCGCACATGTTCTTCCTCAAACGGAGAATGCCCGGCTCGTTATCCTCCTGATCGGGGTCCTCCATCGACGATTGCGTGGAAGTGAACTGCACCGGCCGCTTGGGCCGATATTGATGTTGTCGACGCCGTCTCCCGCGTGGGACATCGTCGCGGTTAATCGCCGACGTTTGTTAGCATCTCCGCGCCGGCATCACCGCATATGTACACTATCAGCGGAGAATGCCCGGCTCGTTATTCTGCTGATCGGGCCCCGTGCTTTGCAATTAGTCGGCGGTGATTGGCGTCGTGTGTGAGTGCCGCAGCGGCGGCCCATCGCTGACATCAGTTCGGCGGGCGCCGATCGTGTGGTGCCATTAGCGTCTCGGGTAATCCGCCACTTCTTGGCGATGACAGGTCGCCGCGGGCTCCATTAGTATCCCGGACATTCCACCATTCGTTCGCTGCCGATCGCTGCCGGTAGTATGCCAGACATTCTGCAATTTCGTTACTTATTGGCGATGACGTGTACCAGATTTAGTCTCCCGGACATTGCTATCTGGCGATGACATGTACTAGCAGGCGGGGGAATGCTGTTATTAGCATCCCAGACATATTGCAATCCTGCCATCGCCGTATTGGCGATAAGATGTAGCTGCGAGAGGCCCAGTGCGAGTTTGACTGCTGCCATCATTATTCCAGACGGTGCCATTGATAGCGGCGACAAGTTAGAATGCCGCAGCGGTGTGCCAATTGCGAGGGGTTGATCGCTGCTATTTGTATCCCGGACGTGTGCCATCAACTGGCGGCGAGGCTTGAATGCCAGGCCAACCAGTTCGCCGCGGCTGATCGGTAACATCAATGGCCCGTGTATTGCCATTACTGACGGGCATGACAGTGCCAGCTACTTAAAATTGACGTCAAACGGATCAACTCCTATAATTTCTATCACTTCTAAATGACGTCAACCGGAAAAATAATTTGTATCCCGTACCCTGATCAATTTTAGTCATTACAGAGTAGATGAACTACAGATGGAACGGCATACTAAGCCTACCAATACTGTGACAGCTCAATCAAAAAGCGATCTTAACAAATTTATACAAATACATATATGTTTGAACCACATCATGAAACGCATTTTAATCCTAACATTTTATATATCATAACACGTGATAACGATATGTATGAGTCTTGTTTCTTTTGATACACCCTGTAAGATTTTTCCAAGCGGGTATTATTCTATCTACTGCAATGAGTGCAATCGGTTCTCGCTGCAAGCTCATGGTTCGAAGTCACGAGCGTGCAGCAGTAGCCGCCAGGCTGCAGTCTGCAGAGATTGTAATTTCTGCTATCACGCTCTTGCTGAGGCGGCTTCGCTTGGCGAACTCATAAACTTTTCATTTCGGGACACTCAAATTCTAGAAGATGATTTAAAATAAAAAATAGTAATCGCAGTAATAGTAGTAATAATAGAACATGTAGCATGGTAAGAGTCTATTACAATTTACACAGAATTAATAAAACCTAGACAATTGATCAAATTAGTAAATACACTCTAAATAAATGCATCTCTAATTTTTCCTAAATGCAGTTATTGAATTAATCAAATATATAGGCCTATTATCATTGCTTTCTATAAGCAGCCTCTAACCCTCTAAATCTTTCTAAGTTTTTCAAAATTTAAGCCAAAAGCGTTGAACTGGGGCACATCTCTAGAATGGAGCAGTAGGCTAATGGAGCAGTGCGTAGGCTAATCGAAACACACTTTTCCAATCACTGATTGATCTACATTTAGACAAACAGAATAGGCTCATACGCGCTGTGTTCTCTACACCATGCGCTGCGCTCATGGACTCATTCTACGACTCCTTGCCAGGCCTCATCTATGAGAGCAAGGATAAGTACTACTTCTATAGGCCGTAAACAAGTTTGTTCGAGCCCAGCGCTGACGCGTGCTATAGCATGGTTCTGCATACTAGATGTATCTACATGTCTACTGCAGCGGTGCTAATTTATGTGTTGCACGAGCTACGATTCAGGGTGCACAGCGTCCTAACTGCTGATACATGCGCTGCAAGTATTAAAGCATGTAGACTAGATGTAGCCTACATTGTGGAATACTAGCAATAGGCCTTTACTGAGCATGCACATCAACATGTATAGGCTATTAGTCTATATAGATTTATTAGACAAGATATCGCAGCATAGGAAACTTATAAATTGACTGATGTAAAAATTGCTGTCTTATGCCGTTAGACCTATGTAGGCTAGACCCAGTCAGAATTTTCGTTTGCACTCGGCAATAGCCCATTATAGAAGTCTGCATCTACAGTCTTTTTCCGCAATAGTAGATATTATCAGTCGAATAAACGCATGCATCGGATCAGGCAAAAATAAGATCTTAAATCTACAACTTTAGCAGTTTGTCCTACAGTGTATATAGTCCCATATAATAACGTGCGACAGCGTCGAAAACTAGCATAGGCTAGTAGGTCTACTGTGTGCTCATTTGTTTTGCTCAATGAATGAATACTCTGACTCTGTACTGTGACTGCATGAATGACTTCGATTATGAATCCAGAAATAATGATAACGTGACTGTGATGTAGCCTACCATCGAAAAAGATCTATGAAAATGGTCGATATGAACGGTGACTTAATAGAAATCGAAAGAATCAGTCCCCTCTCCCCATTCTCAATTGGGTTTTAAGGTGTCTATGACGTTGCAATGTTGCAGTTGCTATGTTTCACACACAAATGATAAACGAATCAAACCTTCTCTCTGCGCATAGCGCCTACTATTTGACACAGGATATACAGAGTGCGTAAAAAAAAACCCCTAGCAGATTCGCGATAACTCGGCCAAAAGTAAATATATTTTGTTGACATTTTCAGGGATTGTAGCTGAGATAATTTTACACAAGGTGCCCAAATTTCAAACGAAAACATGAATGCGTTCCAAAGTTATGAAAGTTCTTGTAAAAAAATCGAAAAATTAAATCAACCACACGTTAAAGCGGCTTGAGTTTTTGACGTT